>CP080482.1:852500-1102500 GCA_020844145.1 Sarcoptes scabiei | reverse complement strand
GGTAGCTCTCATAACGATTCTGCAACCCATCATTCATCATCATCATCGATTTGAGCATAATTTTGATTATGTTTTTTTTTCAATTTCATCACTGCTCTATTGTTCCTTGGACCCGAAAAAAAACACCTCCATCATCATCATCATATACAAGCAGAGAGCAACCAGCAAGTTAAACAGAGAGAGAGAGAGAGAATATGTTCGACTCTAGAGTTATTATTATTATTATCGAACGACAACAAAAAGGTCAAAGTTCAAGTCAAGTTTCCAAAACCACAGTCTTTGATTATTATTTTTTTTTCTCAATTTTTATTTCTAATTCCGAAAAAAAAATTTAATATGATTGTTTTTTTTTCCTCGGTGGCAAGAATGATGATGATGTTGATGTCGATGTTGAGATCTTTTTGTTTAGAGTATCAAGGCCGACAAGAATCTATCTCATCGATCTACATCATCAACAACAACAACATCATCTTTCGAATTGTTACAGTTCTATGAAAGATTGTCCCAATTTTCTCTCTCTCTCTCTCTCTCGCTTTTCTATCTCAACTTCAATCGACCGACTTTCTTGCCGAGATTTGATGGCTAGGTTTCTATTTTTTTTTTTTCGTTATCGTTTTGCCCTCTAGCTACTTGAATTTTATTTTCCTACTTTCAAATATCATTGAGAAGAAAATGATTGTCTGCACTCTCTAGACCACTGTAGATGATTAATTTTAATTGCTATCTTAGGTCTCTCAATTGGTTTCGCACTAGTCCTCACTCTCTCTCTCTCTCTCTCTCTCTTTCTTGTAGAGTTATTGTTTTTTTTTTGGTCTCGAAATCATCGGAAGTTGTCACAAGATTAACTTAACGTGAGAGTACGAGAGCGAATCTTGTGTTGCGAGAAAAGCGCAGCGAGACACACTTATCTTTATGAAATGATCTCTGACCTGAAAGACCTATGAAGATACAATCGTAATCTCCTACAATAATACAAAATATCTCCTCTATATTTATTAATTAGCTCCAGAGGTTTTGGATCGCATTTTTTTCGCCGTCTCGAGGTTCAATTCGAAACTGTTTCAATCAATCGATTGATTGAAATCGCATCGATTTCATCTGAAATTCTCAAATCTTTATTTGGTCTAGGCCTCCTTTCACATCAGTCCTAGGGCTGTATTTATCCAGACAAAAAAAAAATGCAAATGCTTATTAAGATTTGATTTTGTTTCAATCTAAGATTAGACAACAACAAAATTCACTCACTTTATTGTTTCGATGAAGATTAAATTGCTTATTATAATAATTATTATTATTATTATTATTATCTAATAAGAGAACTCTACATATTCATGGGATGTCGGCTTTGATATTTCAATTCAATCGTTTCCTTCTCTCTCACTCAATCTTTTCTCTTAGTCTAGAACATCCGTCGTTTTTGTTGTTGTTGTCGTTGATCGTCTTCTATTATCTATTGTCTCATCTTAGACTTCCGTTGATTTCTTTGTTCTTTTCAACCTAGTAGAGTAGATTTCTTCGAAATTTAATGAGTTTTTTCCTCTCTTTCTCACTTTTGTTTTTTTTTCTATTCCCTACATCAAAAAACTAGAGAACTTTTCGCTTGTAATGAAATGTTCCACGTGACAATTAAAATGATGAAGTCCAGAATGATTGATGACTTTTCATCACTTGGTTGCTAGGTCCACCGAACAATCTCTTCTAAACGAACAAAACAAAAAGTCGATCTATAACATTTTAATCCATCAAAATTTGAGGCCAAAGGATTTCTTTTTTTTTCGAAAACTGATCATTTGGAAGTTTGAGTAAGGGAGAGACATAGGACAGAGAGAGAGAGAGAGAGAGAGAGAGAGAGAAAGAATCAAAGAGAGGGTTCAATTCGAATCCGGAGCACACCTAAATTGTAATATTAAATGCGATTTAAATGATGCAATTTTAATCAATCAAACATTCACTAAATTCCAGATAGTATCCAAGATTGTCTCCAAGCTATATTATTGTTTCATTCAAAAACATCAATCAACCATACGAATCGAAAGGCAAAGTATTATATTAGCTAAAAACAAATTGAAATGAAGATAATCTAAATAATCTAGGTTATTTTTAGCTTAATCTAATCTCTCTTTGAATTTTGATTTGATTATACTATTTGTTTTGATTCTGCATTACATCTATATATTGTTGTGATTGTTTTCGAGACAAGAATTTCGAATCAAAACACTTCGAATCTTTTAACTCGCTTCATTAGATTCTTCTATTCAATTCTCTCTCTCTCTCTCTCTCTCTCTCTCTCTCTCTCTCGGTGTCTAAAATCGTCATCTAATCCATTCATTTAAACTAGAACATTTTATATTTTGCTTACGACTAGATTTCTTTACAGTATTTAAAGGATTTAGATGTTTTTTTTCGAATATTTTTGGTGTTTGAGATAGGTCGAAAGAGTCGATTTGAAGCCTTATTGAAAAAAAAAGTATCTCGATTAAGATTCAGATTATAATAATTAATCAATGTTTTTTT
Source organism: Sarcoptes scabiei (assembly GCA_020844145.1). NCBI lineage: Eukaryota > Metazoa > Arthropoda > Arachnida > Sarcoptiformes > Sarcoptidae > Sarcoptes > Sarcoptes scabiei. The sequence continues at coordinate 1,099,986 of CP080482.1, read as the reverse complement.
TTCTCTCTTTTTTTTTCTTCATCAACACTAGTGCAACCGAACCGAGGAAATTCTTTGTTCGCAAAACAAGCGCAACATTGTGAGGATTGGATTCTCGATGAGATTGCCAACACTGTGATTGATTCTGCACGCGATCGATTGTTTCGTAACATCAAACAACCGAATCAACAACGATCTTCATATCTTTCACCGGATTCTCGTGGTAATCACTTTCATCAACAATCACCATCTCCATATTCGATGGATTATGCAAGACTTCAGATACCGGGTCCGGTATTCACACCTCTCTCAGCAACGCCACTCTCCTCAAGAAGTTCGAGTTCAATGTCACAATTCAAAGATTTCAACGCTCGTCCCAAACCGTTTTGTCGAGCGTATTGATAGCTAATTGAACGCTCTCGATGATCAAGACAGTAGTCTAAGATGGATCCGAAAAAAACTTATCCGAACCTTATCGTTCTGATTGTTGACGCTACTGAATCATTCTGTTTCATACAACAATTAATCCCATTTTTTTTTGTTTCATTTCAAAGATTTAGATATTTACGATTAATGTTATAGATGAATAAAAGCGGAAATTTTCAAAACCTATTCGATTGATTAATTCATCAATAAACATTGATAGTTTTTTCATTTTTGTTAGGTTTCCGATCTTTATTATTGAATGGAATATTCAAATCGAATAGATTCAAGTAGATCTCTTTAATTGATACGTTTGGAAGAGACAAAAATAAACTTTAGGATTCGATCCACGCACATCTTCATTTGTCTTCTCTATTCATCTTGTTTAGAAGAGATTCTATTTGATTGATGTTGAAATTTTTTTCCAGAAAAAAAAACACACATCTGTTGTCTGTGTTTTTGATCTTTCTATTGAGATCTCACTCACTCTCTCTCTCTCTCTCGCTCTCTCACTCACTCACTCACTTCTAGTCATTCAAATTTTTCACCTAACCTTAGCTAGGTTCAGCACGCGAAAGGTCATTCATTTTAAGGTTATTGCTTGAAACTTTGTTCCGAAAACGAGCAATTTTTTTCGCTCTCTCTCTCTCTCTTTCCTTGTCGGTTGGCCTTTCTAAGTTCTTCAATTCTTTTCTCCTTTAATCATACACTATTCGACCCGATCTCTCGTGCCATAAGCGATGATCGTCCAAGATCAATGTTTTGGATCGATTCTTACCTTGATCTTTCAATTTTTCATTCACAACAACAATCAATAATTTAACAATTCAATCTAGTCTCAATCGAAATGATTTGAAAAAGTCTGTGAGTGAATGAGAGAGAGAGAGAGAGAGAGAGAGAGAACTACCTAGAATGAAATCATAGAGAAGCGATAACGAAACGAAACAGGTGGAAAGCGTAGAGAGAAATTTTCGAACTCTCCTCTTGCACGTTACCTTCAAACGAAGGAATCGGATCGATGCATCAACTTAGAGGCCATCGACAGAAGGTAGAACGAAATGGTTTGGTTTTTTTTTTTTTTGGTTTTTTCTGATCGAAAAACTCAATTGGAGATAGAAAATTTTTCTTTTTTTTTATTCGAAAAAGACAACGATAAAGAGAATAAAATTTGTTTTCGTTCTTAAATTTTATTCCATCTGATAGAATGATGATGTAGTTGTTCGAGTTTCGATTATTACATTCGGGTTTAATTTTGTTTTTTTTTTTGAAACAAAAAATTTCATAACTAAAAGAGATGGAATGTTAGAAATGGTTGTGTTTCCGTTTTCGTTTCAAAATCAATTAACGTAATTAATCTTGAACGTTGTTGTTCAACGGTCAGCTTTGTTGTTATCGCTTGTGTTGTAGATTTTATTGACAAACAAAACAAATAAAATTGGGATAAAGAACTGAACCCTTTTTTTTATGGAAATCAATCCAAAAACTGGTTTGTAAGTTTTTTTAAAATTTTTTTCTGTAGAGAAGAGAATCAAAGTCTCAAAGTGAAAATTCTGAATAGCTTTCTCTCTCTCTCTCTCTCTTTCAATCAGAGAATCGAAAACAATCGAGACTATGGTGATGTTGGTAGGAAGAGAAAAAATGTCGCTGCCCATCAACCAGCCTACCTGGTGGTGTCTATCTTGTTTCATTGCAATCTATTATTTCTATCATCTCTACTGGATAGAAATCATCACCACCACCACTATTATCTACCTTCAGCATCACACCATTATCATCGAATCTACGATCATCTGTTGCTATTCGATATTGCTGTAGAAGTTTCGGCGCAAACATCGCAACAGTGTAGAATCTGGAAGAGAGAAAAAGAAAGAGAAAGAGAAAAAGAGAGAGAGAGACCAGAGAGACCATAGGTAAACCTTGTCCAGTGTATTGAGATGAGAAAAGAAAAAAAAAATCTCCATTTGAAATGGCGATGAATGGCGACACCACCATCAACAAGAGCGACAACCATAAGCAGCCACAACACAACGAAGCAACAAATCATGATTGGTCGAGGTTGACTTCTTCGAGATTCGAGATCGGCAACTTGTTAGTCCGTCAGTTACTTTTAGCTGGTTGTGTGAAGTTTGTGTGTATGTTCGAAACAATTTCTTTCGAAAACGATCAAGAACACGATTAAAAGAAAAAAAAAGAGCACAAACAATGCTGAAAATAATAATAATACCAATAATAATAATAATGACAATACCTTCATTGCGACTTCATTCATCAATGTGTTCTTCGTTGTTCGCCTAAAATGATGGTGACAATTTTTATTTCTCCATTTTTTTTTTTTTTGCCATTTCTCTCTTCCTCTCTCTCTCTCTCTCTCTCTCTTTCGTTCATCGTAAAGTTTTGTTGATTGTCATTTTATTTTGTCTGTTTGCTTGATCTTCTGCTGCTTGTGTTACGACAAGTGCAGTTCTAGCGATCCCATAACAATCACCAGTCAAACGACATCGCAATCGTAATCGCCCAGTGTTGCTCTTTTTTTTTTTCCTTATTTTTGTTCTCACTCACTCGCCAAGATTCCTTCATCATACACTATATTCCATCAATATTCGAATCGATTTATTTCGTTCGTATTCGTTGCAAAGGTGTTTCGCACCTGGAAAACTAAAACAAAATCTCGACTCTTTGATTTTTTTGTTTTCAAATTCAATTCCGTCATCGTTCGAGAGTGCTATTCAACATCGAGAGCGTTCTCGGTGTACGGTGTTTGTCGCCTCAATCGTTTCTTTTTATGTGTATATATTCATTTTTTTTATAGTTCTTTTTTTCTATGAATCACCTTTCGTATCCGATTCGATTCTCGACTGAAAAATCGGTATTTTGTTTCCTTTTAGATCGCATCGGTTAACAGAATTGATCTCATGCAATTTTCTCTCACCCAGTGAATGGATCGGTGTTCGGATCTTGATTTTGTTATCAAAAATATCGATTTTTCTAGTGAATGAGATTATTAATACGATTTATGTGTTTGTTTGGTTTTGAATTTTTTTTTTTTTTTTAGAAAGAATCGTATTCAATAATGATCGAATTGAAAGTGTTCTCTTTTTTGTATCGGATCCCAAACTAGTCTTTGATCTATAGCTTTGATCATTAATAATTGATCGAGAGAGAACAAAGAAAGCAAAATGAATGATACATTGGTTCATCCGGACTATGTCACCTATTCGGTACATCATTCACTTGGTCAACAACCATCGATGGTTGGCTATACCACTTTGAATAGTGCTGTAATCGGTAACAATGCATTGAATGCCAACAATGGTCTTCAATCTTATCACACACACCCTCACCATTCTCAACATCTATCGCATGATCATCAAGGTGATCCTAATGATCCTCAACAAATACAATATCATGGGACCATAATGCATCATTCGGACCTATTACAACAGGCTGCAAGTGGTCTATTGGCCACCGAAGCTCCTGAAGGTCCATTGATGATGAGTTCAAGTGGAGTCCTACTAACACTGAATGGTTCCAATTCGATCCACAATGGACAACTTATTGGGACTGCATCTCCATTGAATGGTGCAATAACATCCCAACACCAGCAATCTCAATCTCAACAACAACAACAACAGCAATACACTCATCTAGGAGCAGCTAGTTCTCCGCTTGGCGCCACAGTTCTAGTGTCAACAAACACTCCAAACAACAACAATAATAATAATAATAATAATCAAAGTGCAACAATACAGCTTGGATCGCCAACTGGATCGGAACGATCAGTGAATAGCACCACAAATAGTTCATCCAACAATAATCATCATTCATTCTCGAGTAAAAAGAAACGTAAGTTATCCTCATTCTTCTTTACACTTTCAACACCTTCTCTATACTATACTTTTGAGAAATCAAAGCAATGGAATCGAGTGGAGAGAATCGAGAATCACACGAAACAGCATTGTTACCTTCATCACCGAAGCAAAAGTGAACGAATGAATGAATGAAAGGATTCAATGAACGAATCGATTGTGAACAAAAAAAAAAAAAAAAAAAAAGACAACACAAACCAAGAATATGTAGGTTAAGGTGTATCGGAACTAACCAGGCATCAACAACACACCCCCTGATCACTTTTCCCTTCGATGACGAAATCAAAGGAGTAGGGTGAAACACGCATACAAATAGCAAAAAAAAAAAAAAAAAGAAGCATGAGGCACGATGCATGACGGTTACGGGCTGTTTGCTTATCGTTTCTGGTTTTCTGGTTTATTGGTTGGTTAAATATTGTATGTTTTGATTGTGTGTGTGTGTGTGTGTGTCCAACCAAAAATATTGACGACGATGATGATGATGATGATGATGATGATGATGATGTCATGGCTTCATGGTTACGGAACGATGGACATTTGCTTTCGAATGAGAAGCGAACCGAAATCACTAGGAATGGACAGTCATGGAGTGAATCTTTGAATCAATCTTGTTTAGCTATCAGATTGAAACGAATCACACATCTTGAATCATCTTACAATTCGATTTTGATTGAATCTTTTTCTGACACAAAGAATTTGGATTAATTTAAGAAAAAAAATTCTATATTATCTATTTCAATATTTCGATGCGAATCAATCGTCGTCGAATTGAATCGTTTCATCCGAATCGAATCGTTAGATTCATTCAGTTCAGATCAAAGTTTGTTCATTGAATTGTTTACTACAATTTTTTTCTCTTTGATAAATAATTGACCGGAAGCTTGAAGCTTTTCTTATTTTCATCATCGAATCGATGCTGCTATTATTGATGAAGATGATGATTTACTTTTGCGAACAAATCGATTCCGGAAATTCCAAACAAAAAAAAACATTGACTTCTCGTTCAGTTCGTTGCTTTCTCTTTTCGTCGAGAATATCGAAGAGAAAATTTATTCATTTCTTTTTTTACTTACCCCAACATTACGATTGTCAATTGTCGGATGTTCACAAAACATCGAAAAACTTTTTGCTAGTCGCGTGTCTGATACGCGTGTCACATCATCATCATCATCGTCATCGTTCTACGATGACTGATCGAATGATTTGGATCCGAACGAATTGGAACATCGAGAAACGATGATCTGCTGCTGATTTTCTATGCTTTGAAACGATTTCGTTTGTTTTTTTTCTTCTTCTCTTCGTTCCGGTATTGTTTCATCTTTGACGAAGTTGGTCTTTTTTTTTTTGGTTTCAAATCAGTTCTAGTCCTAAAATGATTTCGTTGTGTGTGTGTGTGTGTGATGGATTGCTACATGGCACCAAGATTATTATTTTCGAACGATTCAAGTTTTTTTTTCTCTCCCGTTGGTATCGCTGTGTGTGTTTTATGCTAGTCCCGTCATCATCGACATCGATGTCGGCATCGTTTCTGGATGTTTTTATTTGTTGTGGAATAAAATAAAAAAAAAAAGTTATTACCTAAAATTGAATGTTGTTTTTTTTCTCTATTTCGAGTCTCTTTTTACTCTTCATCAATTTCGATTTTGATGTGAAATAACATGGCCCATAAAGAATCAATTTCTTTTCCTCTAACATTATTTGTTACTTTATCACTCTCGTAATGATAATGATGATGATGATGATGATCTCGATGATGATGATAATCATCATAATCATGCTAATAATGCTGCTGCCTTCGCTGATCTAGATGATCTAGATCGTAATGAATTTGTGGTGATTTGCGTTGAAGAATTAGATCGAGAGAAAAAAAAGAAACGAAACGAAAACAACAACTAGCAAAAGCTAATTTCCTAGGCCTCGGAAATAGGAGAAAAAAATTCGAATCAAATAAAAAAAAATCCAGCTGTGCCTCTCTCTCTCTCTCTCTTTTTCATCTTCTTTTGATGAACACAAAATGATGAAGTCATTTAGCTACTAGCCCTAGCTAGTTCTCAAAAAGCTAGGGTTTTATTGTCTCGTCAAAACAAATCTCACATCTTACATTTTCTTCTCTTGGGTCTTTTCTTGATTTTGGTGAGATGTCTCCCCCCCGCATTCGACGATTTTGTTTTCGTTCTTCTTCTTCTACTTCATCTCGGTCTCTTTTCTTAGAGTAATCTCGAAGCAAAAATTCCTCGTTGATTCGAAAGTAATTGAATCAAACTAGACCGGAAAAGAGAAATTTATTATCTCTAGCTTTCTCTTGATGATGATCTTGAGAATAGTAATAAAAATTTCTCCATTTCTTAAGCTTTGAGAATCAATTTTGATTGTTGTTGTTGTTGTTATTATTGTTGTGTTGATTGTTGTTGTTATGGTGGTGGTGAAGAGAAAGGATTGTCGATTTTGAAATCTTCCTAGAGCAGCAACAATACTTTGAAATAATAATAATTTTCATCTTCGACATTCTAGACCAAAAAAAAAGAAGAAGAAATCGATTCTTTTTCTTCTATTTTTTTCTACAACCACCGACCAATCTAATGCCGTGAGAATTTCAACGTAGTTATAATAATAATAATAATAATCATCATCATCATCAAAACCTCGTTGTTATTGTTATCTATGTAGTAGAATCGATTTTGATCGAGTAAAACTAATCGATTTCGATTTGGTTTCATTTGGAGAAAGAGAGAGAAAGAGAGAGAGAGAGAGAGAGAGAGAGAGAAAGAAATCTCAAATTTTTTCTCATTTCATTTTCTTCTTTCAGCAACGAATCTGATCGGCAATACACCGTTGATTATTTCGATTCGATTTTTTATTATGTTACATCCAAACTCTTCGATCTTCATCGAAATCCAATCAATTAATATTGGATCAAATTGAAGGGAGAGAGAGAGAGAGAGAGAGACAGAGAGAGTTGTATGAAATCGTTTTCTACCCCATTGATGCCCTTGAAATGAATCAATCAAAATTTATGATTGATCATTGTTAGATGGCAAGAAAAAATTTCCTCTCGACGAGGATTGAAGATTCTCTGATGATCAATCGATATTGAAAATTAGAAAATCAAAAAAAAAATCCTCAAAAGCCCTAAGGCTATATAGACTTGGTTTCTTCACCGATTCTTGATTAAAATTTTTCACTGTGCTTAGATAACCGATAGTTTTTAATTTAGTTCGCTTTGTGAATTTGACCACACACAAACACCGCCAAAAATTTTTCAACACTTCTCGCGAGAAAAATAGACAAAGAGCAAATTCACCGCCACCAGAGCCTTTATGACACCTTATTAGAAGAAAAACAATCCACAAAAATTATAGTCCTTTACATATTCGAATCCGAAATGATGATGTCCACACAATGGTCAATCACATCATTGAGAAAAAAAACAAACAAACAGACCAAACAAATCAGTTCCATATTCTAGGACCTAGAACTTAGGCAGTTATCGAGTTCACTAGTCAATTTAGGGTCACCTAGTCATGGACAGAGAGAGAGAGAGAGAGAGTTTGATGTGTTTGTACAATATGAATCTCTAGTTAGATCTAGTTCTAGACTTTTCTCGTCACTGGTCGGAGTTGAAATAAAAAATAGCAATCAAATCTATTTAGTTTGAATTTTTGAGATCTCACCAAGAAGAATATCTCTCTTCTATCATCAAATCATCGTTATCAAGACGATAATAATAATAATAATAAAAATAATCGTCATCATCATAATGGTTGCTGATGGTTTCGGTGTTGTAAAATGATGATGATGATGAGGAGGAGGAAGACCATATAATTATTTGTTTTGGGTTTATGATGATACGCTACCCACATACCATTAGGATCATCATCATCATCATCATCATCATAATCAGCTTCAAAAAAAAAATGAAGAAAAAATTGACCGTTTGAGTTTGTTCCTAATCAAAAGACGAAAAAACATGGTCCTGGTTTATTTCAATTTTCAGATTGGTTGTAACGGTAATCGTTTATGATTTTAATAATTCGATTCGAATGCTCCAAGTTCAATCGTAATCAAAGTTTTTGGTAGAGACTTTTGTTCTACCTTCAGAATGGATTCTATTTTGGTCTCTACACTATAGATTCATGATTTATGAGAGTATTTTGTTTATGAATCGAATAGATCGGAAGCCAACACTAATACTAACACCAAAAAATCATTATTACAATCAAGATGATCTAATCAATTAGAACCAGAACTTAAACTAGAAACTATTCAATTATGGAGTTCATTTGAGATCAGAGATTATCGTTTTTGTACTTTCTTTGTTTATTTATTTGATTTCGATTCCGAAATGCTGACTTCTGAATGCAATCTCTGACTATTTCCGGTTTCGATCTTTTCTCATTTTTTTTTATCCACCGAGATCCAAGATCGATCCATAATTGTATTCAAAAACGTTTTGCTAGGTGATCGTTTTGACTTTTATTTTTTTTTTTTTTTTGATCTCAAAATCGTTGCTTTTTTTTCATTGCTACATTTGCGGCACAGCAACACAAACACACAATAGAAATAGAGGGAAAAAAATATTTCGAAACACGAAATCGACATCATCAATAATGATCATAACAACCGAGAATAATCGAGAAGAAAAAGAAGTTTTAGAGTTGTAATTTGTCCCTATTATCCATAATCTTTCTATCTATCTATCTATCTATCTATCTATTTAGCGATTATGGAAGAGATTCCTTTCTCTCTCTCTCTCTCTCTCTCTCTCACTTAGTGTCTCGGTTTTTATTCTCGAAGTACAATTTCGATGATGATCATCATCATCAAACATCTCCGGGGATTCATAAGTCAAAAAAAAAAAACAAAACCTATGCAATGGATAGCCGAAAGAGAGAGAGAGAGATAGGCAGATGGGAACTAATGTTAGAATTCAAAAAAGAGCTTCTATTCTCTGAATGATCAGTATTGTTATTTCGAAACAGAAAAAAAAGATGATGAAATTAGAGTACCAAACCACGCCGTTACCGCCCCCGAAAATCAACGATCCATAGCGGATCCTAACGGAGTAGAGAATATTCTTTCTCTAAGCTTCATTTTATCTCTCTCTCTCTCTCTCTCTCTCTCTGTATGTCTGTATCTCTTTCTATTCTCTGCCGGTGCTGTTTTTGAATATTTTTTTTTTTCGTTTTCTTATTCCGAAAAAAAAACTTTTTTTCCCCGTATTTCTCGAATGAATTTTCAAGCGATCAAAATATCATTCGAGAATCGTATCATCGAATGATGATAATGGTGGTGATGAGAAATGAATTCTTCTCCCTCTCAGCTTTGGATGCTAAAGTGGGCTGAGCTTCTCTCGATTCTTTCATTCCCTATTCTTTTTTTTTTTTTTTTTTTGGTATTTATTCATTAGGATTTTTTTTTGAGTTTTGCGAGCCAAAATCTATGTGTGTATGTGTGTGATGGTTCGATCTTTATATATATATCATCAAAGAATTTGCTCCTTCTTCTTCTTCTTCTTCCTCTTCCTCTTCTTCTTGCTCTTGTTGGATTTTATTGAATCGGAAAATTTCAACGAAAGGCGGTCAATTTGTTTCGTTTCGTTTTTCAATTTCGCTGTTGCTGCCTTCCAACCGAGAATCTCGCTCGATTGACTGAAAGAATTCAATTGTAATCACTAAATCTATCGTAGAATGCATTTCGATTGGACCATTTTCTTGACAAAGCTACTTTCTATGATTTATTCGCCACTACTACGATCGATGGTATAGCTTTTCCACACCGATTACTCTAGAGAGAGAGAGAGAGAGAGAGAGAGAGAAAGAGAGAGAGAGCGGAATAACGATGGTTTTGACAAAGTTTGATGTCAAATTTTTTCTATTGGAACCAGAAAAAAATAAAAAGCAAAAAAAAAAAAAAAAAAAAAAAAAGGAATAAAAATGAAAACTTTAGCTAAGTTTCGAGGTTTTTCATTCTCATCTCTTAGATTCTTAGCAGTGAATCTAAGAGAATCGCTTTGATGAATTTTATTCGAAAATCGATTCTTCAAAAGATTTAGAATCGAAGGAAAAATTCAAAAAGAATATTCTCGATCTTTATCTTCTTCACCCTGAATTATCAGATTTGTTTGTTTTGTTTTATTTTTTATTCTACTTTCTCTTTCACAACAATCATCTCTTCCCTAAAAGAGAGAGAGAGAGAGAGAGAGAGAGAGAGAGAGAGTGAAAGAGATCGATTGAGAATCAATTTTTTTCATCTCCACGAATTGAATCAATGTAATGTTTCAATTCGTTTCACACGATTGACCACCGCTAATCATTCGAACAAACCAGAGTGAAAGTTTTGATTTGTTTTTCCCTCATATTGTTTGCTATGCTGGTGCCAATGTTGACTTTGGTCGGTTTTTTGGTACTATCAAAATTTTGGAACCAATCAGTACCGTATCGTGGAGAGTGAATCCAAAAACTAGCACCACAAAAGAAAGAGAACGAGTATGTGTGTGTGTGTGGTGAGAAAGAGAAAGAGGATAAATGGGCCTAGAAGATGGGACGGACACAATGATTCAAATATTTTGGTGCTTTCCTCTTCGTGTAGTTTGTTTGGTGAACGATCGTATTGTTGTGTACACTTATAAGATTCTACAACAACAACAACAACATCCACCGATCGAACGATTCTTGAGCTGAAAAAAAAAACAAAGAAGAAAAAGAGTCTAGAATTAAAAAAAAACTCTAACTATCGACATTCGAAAAATAGCGGGCTGCGAATGAAGAAAATTTCCAACAAGATAAGAATCGAAAGGGTAGCCCAAGAGTAGCCCAAACAAAAATAGCCCCCTTTTGCCATCGTTTTTTTTTATTTTGGATGTTTCTTGTAATAGCCATCCACATTCACCATCGACAACAATCACATTCTGTTCTGGTTCTATTCTTCTTTCTCTCTCTCTCTCTCTCTCTCTCTCTCGATGTCTATTCTCGATTCTGTTTCTTTCGCTGTTTTTGGAATCTAACGAAAAGAAGACGAAAAAAAAGAAAAGTGTGATTTCATTTTGATATTGGGTTAAAGATTTCGATACACACTTTTGCATTCGGTTCGGTCTGTCACTCATCCACTCAACCATTCATCCGGACATGTGAATCGGTGTGAATCGTTGTGCATCCATCCAATCGTTGGACACTATTTATCATCGATCATGATTGGCTATTCTAGAAACAATCCGAACTGATGAATGAAAGAATCGAAAGCAATTCAATTCTCAAATAAACAGCAACATCGAAGAGAATTTCTTAATGAAATTCTATTCGAGATTCTTTTCGAATTGACATCATCATCCTTGTGTCTTAAGAATCTAGACAGGGCCCTTCAAGGACAAAAAAGATTGGAACGCATCGATAAGAAACAATCGATTAACCTAGAGTCCAAAAAGTTGGAATAGAAAATAAAACAGTAAATCCGAAAAAGATATGAAATATTCAAATCACTGAACCGTTTGATTGGTTTTGATTTGGTTAATTTGTTCCACAAGCTAATCACCATCATCATCACCATCATCATCATCGTCGTCGTCGGCGTCAAAGATCAAGATCAAATTCGATGAATCATATTCCACAATCTATTTTTATTCAATTCGTTTCACCTATGCACCTATGTATGAAATTGATCGAAACTCGAAATCTTTCCCTCTTGAAGCATCGCCAAACAAGATTCATCAAATATGGTTGAAATATTTTCATTAATCTAAAGTGTGATGTAATCTAGTTTGATCCATGCCACGTGCCATTTCATCTGTTTGACGTATGATCAAAATCCAATCAACGATTCATTTCGATTCGAATTGAGACGACAAAGAAAAAAAAGCTATTCAAATTGCAAGAATGAATGAATCATTCAATTTTTCTTGTTTCAAATTTGAAGCCATAGTTTTTGTGAAATTTTGAATTGTTTTTTTTTTGAGACTCAAAATAACATTCAAAATGGATATCTCACTCTATCGTTACAATGCTTCGATGATGGAATATTATTCTTGTATAGTATTCTTTTTCGAATCAATTTTCATCATTCGATTTAATCATTCGATTCATTGATTATTGGAATGAAAAATTTTCATTTCGTTTCTCTTCTACCCCCTTTTTTCTCTTTCAAGGCCACGGCGGTGTCAATCAGCTTGGAGGTGTTTTCGTTAACGGTCGTCCTCTACCCGATGTTGTCCGAAGCCGAATCGTTGAGCTAGCACATCAAGGTGTACGTCCCTGTGATATTTCTCGACAGCTTCGCGTAAGCCATGGTTGCGTAAGCAAAATTCTTGGAAGGTAAGAGAATTTTTCAAAGCAAGACAACAAAGCAAAAAAAAAACAAAAAAAGTTCATTTCTTTTGTTTATGTTTCTCAATAAAAAAAAAAATGATCTATTAATTGTTTTCGAGAACATATTACGAGAATTATTGACCCAGAGACATAGTTAGTTGGAGAGGTGAGAAGACAAGAACAAAAAAAAAAAAGAGCTTGAAAAAAAACATTCTCGAATATATTTCGTGATCGAAACGGAACGATGCATTTGAGTGAGCACCAAGATCGGCTTCAAAACTTTGTAATCTTTGAATCAAATCGAATCGTATCGGAGATATGAAAAGTGAAACTATACAAAAACAAAAATCGCTTCCAACAACACATCAGAATTTTGAAAATTTTGATCTAAAAATGGACATCGAAAGATTTGAAAAGAGTAAAGAATAAAATTCCAATGAATCATTTCAAGGTTATCTGTTATTTTTTTTTTCTCCAAACAAAAGAGCTAGATTTTCAAAAAAAAAAAAAAAAAAAATGAATAGATTTCGAATTCGAAAAAGATTATGATTCTAATGGAAGAAAATTGAATTGAAATTCTCAAACAAACATTCGTCAACAATCAATCAAATGAACATCTTTGATGAGATTGTTTGAGATGAAAGTGAAATTTCCTCATTAAATTCTTTTCATCTTGAAAGAGATTGATACCTTTAAGAATAGAGATGGATACCTTTAAACCATCAAAAATCCACATTCAGCATCACTTGCTGAATAGCATTGAGAACCAAAAAAAAGAAAACAATCGACAGAAAATATCATTTGATCGCTTCTGATGGAATTCACACAATAGTCGGTATGTTTGTGTTTGTGTGTGTGTGTGTGTGCATATGTGTGATGGAGAAGAAAGGGAAAATAATCAACGGACTGTAACCGTATCACGTCCGGGACATTGACAGCGAATTTGGTTTTTTTTTCATTTTTATTCTTCTCAGTTTTAGGTTTTAGGTTTTTGTTTTCGCTTTTCTTCTCTCTTTCTCCGCTTTTTTTCGATTCTATTCTTGAAGTTTTGGATTTTTATTTTTTCGACAGGATATCTCTACGATACGATTCTTGGATGATACTTTTGGATTCACACTTTCTATTCTCTCTCAATCATTTGTTTGTTTCATTACCGCTCTTTCTCTCTCTCTCTATCTCTCTGTGGAAATCGTTACCTTTTCCGACCACGAAACAAAGAATGCAAATTTTCTTATTCGAGAAAACTTTTTTGTTTTGTTTTTGAATTGGATTTTTTTATAAATTCTCTCATTCTCTTCTTGGTTTAATTAAATTTCTACGATTTAATATTTCTCTTTCGGACCATATTGTCCTTGTTAGATAGATGGATTGTTTTTGTTATTTTTGTTCTCTCACTCTCTCTCTCTCTCTCTCTCTCTCTTTCCCTCTCTCTATGATCCATCTATTCATTCTTTCTAATATATTGACGAACACAGTGACGAGAGAATAAAATTTCAAGGAAAACATCTTGTTGAATTCTTTGTTGTCTGTTTGTGTAGATTAATTGATTGAGAATGAAATCGCATCGAGAGAGTGCCAGTTTGCCATGAATGTAATGCAAACAAATATCGTAGACAGATAATTAGATTTGATTGAAATAGATATTCTCAACGATATGATGAATTTCATCAATAGACTAGCGAACCTATTGAATTACATCCTAATCCATCATAATCCTTTCAGTCCTCTCAATTAGATTAGAGATTTTGTTCGCCATTTCGAAATCTCCCTTCATTCACTTTATTTTGTTTTCAAGGTCCAATTTTCGTTCAATGAACTGTATTCAAAAAAAAATGTTTTCTTTTATTTTTTTTTTTTGCTTGAAAAATCTAGATACTATGAGACCGGTAGCATCAAGCCAGGAGTTATTGGTGGCTCGAAACCAAAAGTCGCCACACCGAAAGTGGTCGATGCTATCGCTAATTACAAGAAATCCAATCCAACAATGTTCGCTTGGGAAATTCGAGATCGTCTTCTAGCTGATGGTATCTGTGATCCTGAAAATATTCCATCAGTCTCCTCGATCAATCGGATCGTTCGAAACAAAGCTGCCGAGAAAGCAAAAAATCATCACCATCATCATCATCATCATAACAGTAATAATAATCATAATCATCATCATCATTCATCATCGAATCAATCATCATGCTCGTCCAACAATATTGCCAACCATAATTCACCGCAATCTGGATCGATTTCGAATGTTAGTAGTCCACAAATGATCAGTCCGAACTCAGTCAAAGGTGATCAAGATACATTGATTGGTGTAGTGGATAGCGTTCCAAATGGATCATCATCATCATCATCGAATCAAACATCGGTGATTGTCAATACTCAACAACAACAACAGCAACAGCAACAACAGTTATCACCGATGGCTACCTATTCGATCAATGGTATTCTAGGTATCAGTAGATCGGCAGAATCTCCAGACTCTTTACAACAGCATTGTCGACAACAACGCGGTCTGAAACGTTCACTTCTAGATCTAGAAGGTTAGTTTAAATCAATTTGGTCTACAATCTTCTATTCCGAGGATTTTTTTTTCTCTATTCTCCGATTGTAATCGAATCGATGAGTTTATTAGCATTAATGGGATGATGATGGTGATCAAATAATCAATCGAGATTACTAATGATTTTCATTACCTCAGATTGTTACTGTAGTGACATTCGATGACTTTATCTAGAATCTAATAATCTTAAATTAAATCAACAATAGATCGTAGAAAGAAAACACATTGGTCCCCAAACACCTACTAGTGTGCTGGTTCTGATGCAGAAAGTGAGATTGAATTAGATTCATTGTTGTTTCTCTAGCAGACTTTTCTCTTTTTTCTCTCAGAACGAAACAGAAGAAGAACATCCAAACAGAAAAAAATTTCTATTCTATTCCGTTCGGCATAGATTGAAAGTTTTGAGGTGCCTAGAGAGACCGAACATAGAAGAGAAATAAATCCAAATGGGACCTCAGATTGTCATTCAATTGGATTCCATTCATTTCGGTCTATTCATTCAGACTATTTTTATTATTTTGATTTCAGTCTCTCTCTTTTCTCTCTCTCTCTTTTACTTTATCTTTGTTCAGCATCAAACTGAACCCAATCACACTGTCTAGAATGTATTAGAAACATTACAAAGTTTTGATGACGTTTTAATGGATTCTCAACCATCATCATCTAGCTAGTAATGTTTTGGTTTGATTTGGCCAAATAGTTTTGTCAACTTTTATAGAAAGAAGAAAAGATAGAAACGGAATCGAAAACAATGAAATTTTATTGTTCATTCATCGAATACAATGAAAACAATTGAGCGCAGTGGATATGCGATAGTCCCTACAGTCAATTTCTTGCGAAAGCTTTTCGCTTGGATAGAGTTAGATAGTCGGAAAGAGAGAGAGAGAGAGAGAGCGATGTTTGAAAATTCGGCTACCTCAATGTGAAAAATGTGGATGCACGTGTGTCCTTTCTCTCTCTCATCGAAAGAGCACTAAAACAATCTGAATTTGAACTATTTTTATTCCAATCGATAGTCATTTAGAAGTGGTGTCAGTGAGTCAATTCAATTTCAATTGATTTCGAATCTGATCTTACTGATTTCGAGCAATTGTGAGATGTTCATCAATCGAACACAATAGTTTCTTTCTCTCTTTCGTTCTTAGATTTTTAGACTTCTTGATTGAAAACATTTTGAATTAACAACACAAAGAAAATCGGAAAAAGAACAGAACGAGAGAGAGAGAGAGAGAGAGAGAGAGAGAGAGAGAGAGAGAGAGAGAGAGAGAGAGAGAGAGAGAGAGAAAAAAAAGAATCAAACTAAGTCCCAAGAGTCAATTTAGTTTTGACTATTATTGCTATTCTAAGAGAATTCAGAACCTAGGCTTGCAAAAGATCAAAAAGAATGGGCAAAATATTTCTTCGCAATATTCTCTATGATCTAGAGATCTGAAGTTGGATCAGGTTTGATTGCTGATATCAATAAAATACGGCAGAATAATTTTCTGACATATCGAATCTTTTCTGATGGAGAAAAAATTCGAGCCCTGAGCTCGGATGCTCAGTACTCAGTACTGAGCCCTCTAGACTAGACCTCAATCATTATCATCATTTCGCATGATGAAAGATTCAATTATTTCAAAACGATTAAAATAACAATATTTTGATTTTGTTTTTCATTTTCATTTCCCTCTGTCGCTTTTTTCCGACAATGTCTTATCGATGCGAATGCAGACAATCAAAATAATAATTCAACTAGCAATAATAATAATAATAATCATAACCATAATCATAATCAAAATGCTAACGCGAGCAGCAGTAATAATCCGAGTAGGACAATTTCTCCACACCAATTACATTCAATATCGAATGGTGGCGATGAGAATGGCTCTGTTTTGGTTCTTAATGGTACCGGTACCACTTCGGCCGGTGCTGGTGGTGGTCCAAATTCAACTGCTAGCCTTTCAACATCGAATAACAATACCAATACTAATCAAAAAAATGTACAATCGAATTCAAATGGCCAAACGAATTCCAATGGTGCTTCGTCGTCTTCAACACCAACCTCATCTTCGGCTATTAACGGACATGGCCAGCGACGAGTAGAATCATTATTGCCTCCATTCTCAGTTGCAGTAGCAGCGATCTCAAATAATCTAGGTTCACAGAACAATCCACAACAATCGCAATCTCATCAACAAGGTCTGCTATCGATGCATCATTCACCAAATGGTTCGACACCGAACGATGTTATTGTACATGGTCATCATCATCAACAACATCATGGTCCGAATTCACACCAACAACAGCCACAATATCAATATTGGACCGTATTAGATCATCCAAGTTCAGAATTGTTCAGTACAAACGTTCATCAAACGAATCCACAACAACAGCAATCGCATCATCATCACCAACAACAACAACAACAACCACCACAGCAACAGCATCATCAATTGTTATCGAATGAGCATCAAATTCTTTCGAATGGACAGCAACAGACACATCTTCAATCACAACAACAGTCTACGACGTTAAGCAATCATTCACAACAACATCCTCATCATCAGAACGCTAGTTCTGGTGGATCGATTCCGTTGTCTGGTGGTCATCATCATTATGAGACGACTACCTTGTACACACCGCCAATAGGTAAGCTCAAATTTTTGTTACGTATTTTCTCTTCAGATCTAGCGCAAAAAATTTCCGTCATTCATAACAAAATTTCCAATCAAAATCTCAATTGATCTTTGACCTTTTTCACACACTTTTTAAGAATTTTCTCTTTATTGCTCACATCTTTTTGATATTGTGCGACTTTCGGACTACTATTTCTAGCCATCATCGAAGCCGTCTGGCATAGAGAAAAACGTCTATAGCCCTAGGGTTCGATAATGATGGTGATTGTAATTATTTTCGGTATTTATGGTTGAGCTAGGTATTACGGAATCGATAATTCCTTAGAAAAATTGAACTATTTCTGTTTCATAAAATCATCAAAAAATTTTTCCTTGAAAAAAATAGTCGCGACAACAAACATGAAAATTTCAGAGCTCAGAGATTCATTTTCTTTCAATATTTTTTTTTATGAGAATTTTTCTCTAAACAATCAGATTCTTTTTTTTTTTTTTAATGAATCAAATTCTTGAATGGATAAAATTCAAATTCTCATGAGAAAGTTTTCAGCAAAAAAAAAAAAACTCTTTATCTCTCAAATTCGATAATTATTTGTGGTGGCTTTAAACAATTGAAAATTATTTTTTTATTGTTTAAAATGAAATCAAAAAAAAAAAAAACGGACAAAGTCCGAAAGAGTTTCCTCCACAATGTCTAATTATATTTAGAGTATTTTTATTTTAAAATTGAATCCAGGTTTGATCAATCAAAAAATGCCGACAAATAGAACAATACAAACGAGAAGCAGTCTAATCAACTTGTGTGATCGATTGATCGAACAGAGAACCAAATTAAATCGATCAATGTGAAAAGTGAACTTTGACCTATCTATTTGAAAGTTTTTTCTCGCTCAAAAAAAAAAGAAAGATATATGAAACAATAAGAAAGAGAGTGTAAAGCATCGTGAGAAATCCTTTCTACGTTTGTTTCGAAAGAAGCGCCAATAAATTTCTCAATCGATCAGTTTTTATTTCAATTTCTTATCTGTTTTACTTTGAGACAGTGAAAAAAAATCAAAGCTCTCAATCAAAATTGATAAATTTGATTTTTCGCCAAATGATTGATGGCTATTTCATCGAGCTCGTCTTGAAGATTTTGTTCTAGAAACAACAAATCGATTTTATCAAAGCGTAGAAAACTAAAATATTCATAATCGGATTCTTTTCGAGAAAAAAAAATTAGTGAAAAAATTATCTTCGAAATTAGAAATTCAATTCGATTCATTTCATTCATTCGAAATCATATCGAAACAATATCGAAAGCAAACAATTGTTTTCATTCAAATAAATAAATGAAACAGCGAATCGACTTCGCTATCAAAACTTTAATTTGAATCAAAGATTTGAAAAAGAATCGAAATTTTTTACTTTTGTTATTATTAAGAGTTATCGCTAGCGAAAAGTGTGTTAAGAGAATGAAAGTAAAGCCTCTCTCGTTATTCTATTTTGTCTCGCCTCATTGGTGTTCGGTTTTTCAACTTCGAGACGTTCGATGATGATGGAGCTCCGCCTTCTCAAAGTAAACAAAACCGTCTGATTGGCTAGGAGTTTTTTATTTCTTTCGCTGGAAAACGGTGATCTGAGTGAAGCAAAGGAAAAAGGGAAGATAAGAAACCTTTAGCGAATCATCATCGACATCAGGATTGTGATGTCTGGATTTGAAAAAAAAAAATTTGAAAACACTAGAGAATCTCTCAAGACGAAAAGATTTGATAATTCTAAATGATAGTTTGAAAAATTTGAACAAAAAAAAGTTTCAAATAGAGGGATTGAGAAAAATTCACAATCAGAATCCTACTATTTTGCTCGAGATTTAATTTTTGTTTTGAAATTTTTTTCTTCCTTTTAAAATAGCAAACATTTTCATTTATTCTCTAGAGATTTTTCTTTTCTAATCGGTGATAGAAATAAAATTGGTAAAATGAAATGGTGGACGGAATCAAAAAAAAAAAAAAAACATAGACAAATAAATATTGAAACATTCTATATTGTTTTTTTTTTATTATTTCATTCCTCTCCGAAATGAATTGAAATAGTTTCATTTCGAAGCGATTCCTAGAGATTTTCAATTTATTCGCATTATTCATCTGCTTCAAGTTTGATTCTAATCTCAAATTGAAACTAGAGAATGTAATAAAAATATATAAATCACTAACAAAACATCAAATATGTATGATTCAATCTTTTTTTTCCAAAAAGAAAACTTAACAAGAGAATGAAAGAAAAGTTCTATTTTTTTCCTACATTCAACTGAAAAAAAGACATTACTGAAAATTCCTCTGATCATTACTGATTATGAGATCTTGCTCTCTCTCTCTCTCTCTCTCACGAACGAACGAATTATAAATGCAGAAGTGAATCAAAGCTTAATCAAACATCTCTTGCAATGAGAACTGCTTCAAATGGAAGAGATATAAATTGGCAAGTTTGATCGCATCCATAACCATCTCAGCTTAGTTAAGAAAATTTTTTTTTCCAATCTCTGAGATCCAAAAAAAAAAACGTAGGAAAAAAATAAACGCATCAGTGATTCTAGAGGATTCTCATTCGATTTCCATCATCATCATCATCATCTTCTTCTTCTTCTTCTTCTTCTGAATTATAATCAACATCAAGTTTATTTCTAGAGAATATTATGATTGAAGAATATGAGAAAGGGAGAGAGAGAGAGAGAGAGAGAGCAAGAGAGACATAATTAAATCCTTGGCTAGATTTTCTGTGCCGAAAAACAAAATCGAAAGGGTACACAATTCGGCTCCGTTCGGTTAGGGTTCGTTGACGATCAAAAGATCAAAAGATTGAGTGAAGACAGAAGAACGAATCTCGGGCGCCACATCATGAACCATTGATCGTTTTATTTTTCTTACTAAAACTTTGACGTTTGCTTTTGCAGACTATAAAATGACAAGCTAATAAGATGCTCTCATGCTGAATGAATGATGATGCCAACTAGATTGTAATAATTGTTATTTTAAACTCTTCTCTTTTGCCTTAATCAAAAAAAAAAAAAACATTCGAGATTCGGCTTTGAGATTCTAGAGTAAAAAAATTGTGGAATAATTAATCTAAAGAGGTAAAATCTTGAAATGAATCTAAAAATCTCAGGTCGGAGACAAAATTGTGATCTTTTCAATAAATTCTCTTAGTGATTTCGTCACAATTGGATCACTTTGGGTCTAAACAAACAGAGAATCTTATTTCCTAATCAACAAAAATAGCACAATTCATAGAAATTGAAATTGTATCTATTTTCCTAATTGAAATTTTTTTTTCGAATAGATACGTTTTCGTACGTAGACCATACAGTGAAATAAATTAAATTTTTTATGGAGAAAAATCAATAATCTAATAATCATCGAATTGATCATTAAGATTCTTTTTTTATTCCGTTCTTATTCCAATTATTAATTTTGAGTGAATCAACTTTTTCAATGATCATCAAAAACTTTTATTTTTTTCATCGATCAACATCGCAACTCATTATTGAGTTAAGTTAGTTTGATTTTTTCGAAAATTAAAACGTCTCCGAACGGAAACAATCATTCATCATCCAATGGTTTTGTTTGTTTTTGTTTTCTTCATAAAAAAATAGAGTCTTGATTCTTAATGATCTTGATGATGATGATGATGATGATGATGATGATCGTTTTTTTTTTTGGTATCAAATTGAAATCTAGTCAATATTAATTTCGATATTATATCATTATATTAATTTCGATATATTGTCCTATCGCTAATCTAACACTATTGATCGTTTGTTATGGATTCGAATAGATCAACAATCGTAACAATCAAAAGAGATTTATAAATTTCTATTAGTTTTAGTGAGTCATAATCATTAATCGATTGCAGTACGACGAAACTGATTCGTTTCGCTTTGATATCTTCTTGTTTTTTATTTCTATTCTAATCGATTTGAATCGAAATCAAAGTCAATCGAATTTTGATTTACTCTAACGTTTTTATTTTTTTTTTCGTTTTGTCTCTCGATACTTTTTTTTCCACCAAAATTCATCTAGTAATAATTTGTATCTCATCAGTTCACTTTTGAATTTGTTTAAACAGATTTTTAATTCTATTAGATTTCAGTGAAGAAGAGGTAGAAAAGAATTATTATTAATAGCAATTTTTCTCTGTTTGGAACCATTTTTTTTTGATCGTTTAGTTTAGTGAGTTTGAATCAATGTCACGCAATCAAACTATTATTAAATGGAATCCAATTAAATCTCGAATCTTTCATTCAACAAGATAGAATGCATAGGGAATAGAGCATTGCGATTACGAATGAAGATAAGTTGACCCAAAAACAAAACCACCAGCCAATATTGCCAACACCAACAATGTATCTTCTTCTTTTTTTTTACAGCTATCGAATTGACCATCACTATCGGTTAGGATCACAATCTAGATAGACAATCAAAACTTTTTTTCCATTCAAATTCGAGTACTCTAATGATTGTTGGTTGTGTGAAGAAAAAAAAACAAAAATAATAGAACAATAGAATTTGTTCCACGATCATCATTCATTAGAATGTAGTCAGCTATAATTTCTCATAATTGTTTCAAGCCACGCAATTATTAATTTCTATAGTTTTTTTATTTCAATCTTAATAATCCAATACGATTCAAAATTTTAAAATCACTTTTGAAAATGTTTTTTCCCCTCCTCAGACATTCATCTCATTTTTCTTTTTTCTTTTTTTTTTAAATTTATTTCTTTTTAGGTGCCAGTACACCTAGCAGTGATTATTATGCTGCAGCCGCCTATCATGGATACTATGCTACATCGAATGCGGCAGCATATGGTGCAGCAGCCGCAGCAGCTCAATCACCTTACTCTCAACTAGGTGCTTCTGCAGCTGTGGTCCAAAATTCTCCAAACTCTTCATCCACTGGTCCATCGACTGTTGTCCCAACGAATCAAACAATCATAAGTGAGTTTTGTTTTTTGTTTTGATTGAGATGTCTCAAATTAATCATTCCAAAATACTTGTATGATACTAATTTTAATATAAATTTAATTTTAATTTTTCATCAATCATTGAAAACCATAGATCCATACTATTATAGTGCCGTGAATGTGGCAGCAATCCAACGTTCACAATCCTCATCGATCTCTCAATCCTCATCATCGCCATCTGCAACCGTTTCGTTGAATCGTAGCACAACGGTAGCTCTTTAAAGAAAAAAAAACAACAAAAAAATTCTTCTCGATCAATGTAGAATCCATTCTCGATTGCTGTAAATAAATCTGATTTTTTTTTGTCTCTCTCTCTCTCTCTAAACAAAAATTTTCATCAAAACATCATCATCATCAATCAATCAATTGAATCAGTTGTGAATGTCAACCGAATTCGTTTGATTCGAACAAAAACTTAGCCGTTTTGGACTTTTGATCATCGAAGAAAAAATCTTTTTTTTTTATTTTCACTTCTCTATTTAATTCATTTTGTATTTGAAAAAAGATTTATCTTTCGAGTTTTTTTTTTCATTAATTTTACCAATTTACGACACCGATGCAAGTCATTTCTAGGTGAAGCTATTTTTTTCACTTGTCTCAAGGCAACTCAATCGAATCGCGAATTGCATTCATCAAGTCTAACATCTCTCTCTCTCTCTCTCTCTTTCTACATCAAACTCATCATCAATGATTTTTATGAGAACAACATCATCAACCAATCACCAGAATCATCAAACAAAAGATTGTCCCACCCTTTTTTTTTGTGACTCAAACTGTTAAACTCAAATTTATTTCAAATCGATCTGTCTGGAGAATCGGAATATTATTCTAAATAGTTTTTTTTTTTTGGAAATTTCGTAATAAATAAATAAATATTTGATCGAAAATTTTGATCTTTTAAATTAAAAAAAAAATTTTTTTTTCGATAAGATTTTCAAGATACGGCTGTGAATTGATTCTATTCCACCTAATTTTATAGTATCAAATCACCTGTCTAGCCTATATTGAATGTTATGTTCATCTCTATCATCAGCTTCAAAATCTTCTTCTTCTTCGGCTCAATCATGATGATGATGATGATGATGTTTGTTCAGGAACTTGATTTGTTGCCAAAAGTAAAGTATCAAATAGCATTCGAATAGAGAAACCACTTCCAAAGAGATGATTGTGATGATCTAGTGAAAAGCTAGAATATAATCGAACTCTCAATAGCGTTTATTCACCTTGGTCATTAAAGAAAAGAATATCAGTGATTGAACATCATCATCATCATCATCATCATCAGTCGAAGGAAAGTTTTAATTTCCATCTTATATAGGATCATTGATCATTTCGTTCATAAGATCTTGGCCATAAGATTTGATTATCAAATTCAAACGTAAAGAAATCAAAAAAAAAAAAAAAAAAAAAAAAAAAGGAAGGAATGTCCAAACGAAATAAGGGACGGTGAGAAAAAACGATGCAGGTGAAAAGAGAAGCATCGTTCCGATGGCGATCATTGATGCTCGAGGATAGGATCGAAATTAAAAATAGCTATCTTTTCGTTGCTCTCTGTTCAGCTCTCAATCTATTCGCACATCATTATCGTCAAGGAAGAGCCAGAGAGAGATAGGCTAACATTCTTCAATAGATTAATTCTCTCTCTCTCTCTCTCTCTCTCACTCTCTTTCTCTGGCACTGCATTTCTCAATTTTACCTGTACGCCATGAACTTCTTCGATGGCGATATATTAGAAGATGGAACGTAAATAAGTTAATTTTTTTGTGGTGAACGAGTAATAATTAATGCACTGAAAAAAGTTCTCTTGCATCAATTTTTTTTCGCTCAGTTATTATTACTCGTACACTATAGATAGTGGGAACCTTATTAGCGTTACTAACTAACAAAAAAATAAATCAATAAGAACAAAGCAGATAAAGTTCACACAGATCTCGATCAAGTCTTTCTCTCTATCATAAACTAATCTGATCATCAAAAAAATTTTTTTTTTTTTAAACTAATAATCTCTTTTTAATTGATTGATTTCGAGTTCAAATCTGAAGTGTAGAACTTTCAAAAAAAAGGATAATTTCTACCCATTTTTTTTCTCTTTCTCTTAGCAGTTTTTAGTGATTTAAAATAGAGATTTGCACAAAATATTTCAGTTTTGCGATGGTTCTGAAGAGTTTTTGTTGAACAAAACGATCAAAAGCTTTAGGTTGCCCAGTTTAGCTCTTAGTTCACTAAAAATTACCTTTAAAACCAGAAATGCCCAATTTTTCTCACAAATAATTCTCACATGGGAACCAAACGAAACTTATCGTATTCGAATATGATCGAGAGAAGAACTTGAAGAAAAAAAAAATTACCTAAGCTAAATTATTACCATCACCATCATCATCATCATCATCATAATTATATTCATAATCATTTTCATTCGAAATCCGAGGACACCAGGAAAAACAAAAAAAAATAAAGGTAATCAAATATGGAGAAAAAAATGAGTTAAGCTAAACTACAAGACCTCGATATTTTCTGCAAGCTTTAGAAGGAAAATATCTCCTCCCCTCTCCCAAATCTCCTCCCCTTTTGGAATAAAAATGTCCATCAAAAAAAACCGTTGCGTTCAAAATTGCATCTTAAATTGATTCTCGAATGTCGAATGATTTATCTTATTTCATATATTTTTTTTCTCGCTCCATTCAATTAATAATTATAATTTAGATAATCATTTGTGATTACAGAAAGAGGGAGCGAGCGGGAGCAAATTAAGTGAGGAGCTAGAATCACCGTTGGAATTTCTTGTTGGAACTTTCTATTTTTAGATTGATGATAACACTAGCAATAATAATAATAATGATAATAATAATAATAATGGTGATGATTCTCATCATCTATCTTATCATCATCACTATAATCTATATTTCTCTCCCTCTGCTTTCCATCAATCATTGGCAGCTTAGAAAAAGAAAACGGTAATGACGAAAACATCTCCAAAAGTCAGCCATCAAAAGTAATGGAAAAATAATCTTAAATTTATTATTTGTTTTGAATTTGTTCATCTCTTTTTTTTCTTCTCTCTCTTCTCTCTCTCTCTCTCTCTCTCTCTCTCTTACTCTTTCTTCTTTCACTTTTGAATGTCGATGATGATAATTTCGGTTGTAATTCTTTCTCTCTGTTCAGCTCTAACTCTACTCATTTGGTTTGGTATGGTTTGATTTGGTTCAAAAGTTCATAGAGATGGTTAGATAACAACAAAAAAAAAAAAAAAATAGGAGCCAACAGAGAGAGAGAGATCCAAAATCCAGATTCAAATGCTCTATTGGAAGTCATCGTTATTGTTGATGATAATGGTGAAGATGAATAATCATCATCGACATCATCATCACAAACATCAGCATCAGACAATAATAATAATAATAATACTAATAATAATAGCTACACCAAACGAGAACGCAGAACAACAATGTTGTGTTTCACATCGTTTCGGTTGAGTTCAGATCCGATCTTATGATGATGATGATGATGATGATGATGATGATCTATTGTGAATGAGCAGTCTTGAAAAAAAAATTTTGAAGATAATTTATCAAAGCAAACAAATCTAGAATAAAAATTCTTCACTACGAGATGAATAGATAAGCTAGATAGTGAGAGATAGATACCGGAAAAAAGGTTTTGATTGGAACCAAAAATGTTTGCAAACATCTCTAATCATCTTAGTTTTACTTTGATCATCACCAAGTTCAATCATCAATCGTTTTCTTATCGATAAGACTACGGATATTGTTATTATTTTCATTCAAACAAATTATTATTAGAGAATTCAATCTTCTAAGGCCATGAAAAAAAAACAAATAGTCTTTCGCAGTTTTTACTTTAAAGCTTTATTTGGCAATCAAATCCTTCACCAAACTGATTTCTATAAGCTAAGAAAGAATCAAAGATTCACTTCGAATTTCATGGAATTTGATCGATCAAATATCACGCAATAAAATTTTATCGAAATTTTTTTTTCCAATCCAAGCACATCCAGCACAGCTCAATTGGCTTTCCTGAGCTTGTCTCTCTCTCTCTCTCTCTCTCTCTCTCTCTCTCTCTCTCTCTCTAGGTTTAAACTAGCACCAAAAGCTTCCAAACTAATGATGATGTACAATTGATGACAAAAGCGAGATAAATTTAGGATGTAAATAATAATAATAATAATAATAATAATCTTGATAATCATAATCAAATGATCAAAACAATAATTAAGGTGGTCATGATGCAAAAAAAAACAAATGCTACAGAATAAAATGGAAAAGATAATTTGCAAACCAAAT
Source organism: Sarcoptes scabiei (assembly GCA_020844145.1). Classification (NCBI taxonomy): domain Eukaryota; kingdom Metazoa; phylum Arthropoda; class Arachnida; order Sarcoptiformes; family Sarcoptidae; genus Sarcoptes; species Sarcoptes scabiei. The sequence goes on along the minus strand of CP080482.1, from coordinate 1,072,952 downwards.
CAACAACATATGGGAAGCGGAGATGATAAAATTGGTATGGCTGAAACCAAAAACGGTTATTTTCGAAGCGGATAACAATCGATGAACAATTCATTGAGAGAATGTTCATTATTTTCCATTTCTAATCCATTCTGTATCTGTTTCATTCCATCATTATTTTCTTCTATGTGTGTGTGTATGTGTCTGTGTGTGCCCAGAATTTATTATCTACCTTGGAAATTTGCTTGACAATCAACATCGTAATACGATGCTCATTCCATCAATCGATCCCGGAACGAACGCAAAACGCAAGTTATGAAAATGTTACTCGATGAAATAAAAAAAAGTCGCCATAATCGATGTTCCATGCGATATGAGCACTATCTGCTTATTGATCAATATTTTTTTCTCCTCTCTCTCTCTCTCTTTCTCCCCTCACTCTTTTTTATTTGTCCCTCCCATTTCGATAATTAGGATGTGTTCGATTTGTGCAACAATTCTCCACCTACCTATCTTTTGTCTATCTATCCAAGGCGATTGCTGTTGACAAAAAAAAATTGTCATCGAATTTTTTTTTCTCGTTTGATTTGATTGCTTTCATTTAATCGTTTCATTTTTTATTAATTATCACTACACTTCTCTTTCTCGTTCTTTCTTTTCTTAACGTAACAATCGAGTTTGATGGAAATTTTGCAAAGGAAGCAATAATTTTTTTAGATTGTTTTATTTTCCGTTTTCTCTCTCTCTCTCTCTCTCTCTGTTTCTACTTCGATTAGTTATTTTAGACAGTTTAAGCAATCAAAGAGTAAATTGATGAAGAATAATAATAACGACTTTTATCAATCGAGTCTTTTTTCTATTCAATCAGAAAAATAGCAGTTGAAAATTTACACACACACACACTACAAAAGCAACAACAACAACCTTTTCTCTTCGAAACAAGAAACATTTCTCTTCGAGATTGCAACGAGCAAAGTAATAATAATAATAATAATAATAACAATAATACTAATCAAAGTAAGCTAGCAATAATTTTTTTTTCTAATTACATATCTGCAATGAAAACGATTCAAATCGATCTTTTGATGTCAACGTTGTTTTTTTTCAACTAGATTTATTTATGAATTTTCTATTTTTTTTCCTAAACGAATGAGATAGGAATGAACAAAAATGGGTTAATAGAATTTTTTTCGTCCGTTTTCCAACAAAATTTCCAAAAAAAAAAAAAAATCTTCCCCTTCTCTAGCATCGAAAAGAGAGGGACAAGTAAGAGGGAGAGAGGGAGAAGAAGCCAATCAAATTTCAGATTTCAGATTTATCACTTCTCATCTCTCTCTCTCTCTCTCTCTCTCTCTCTCTCTCTCTCTCTCTTCGAAACAATTTTCACCTGGAGAGAGAGAGAGAGAGAGAGAGAAAAATGCAATTTTTTTTTACACTTGATCTAAGGAACCAGTGAAAAAAAAAAAAAAAATGAAAATATCAAAAGAGAAGCAATTTTTCTCAACTTTTTTTATTTTTTAATCGATCAGTCTTTTTCAAAGTGACCTAGATTCAACAACAACAACAACAACAATCATCATCATCATCCTCAACACAAAACATCATCAACATCAACAATACCAACAACAACAACAACACCAACAACGACAACAAGAAGCTAGAAATACGAAGACAGCATCAATTATATAATCAAAGCTCAACATACACACACACACACACACACACACACAAGCTTACATTTACACAATCACAGATTGTCTCCCTCTCTCTCTGTGTGTGTGTGTGTGTGTGTACTGATTCAATCAATTCCATATTTTTTTTCCAAAGTTCTTTTTTTTTTTTTTTTTTAAAAAAAAAAAGTTCCACTTCTTAAGATCATTTTCTCATCTGATGATTAGATCATTTCAATCATCAAACATTGTCGTTTGGTTGTTTGTGAGTCTTTTTTTCAAACATTAATGTTTTGGTCATTTCATTCTCTTTCCATTATCATTGCTTGGAACCTAGATCTTTTTTATTATTTTTTTTTTTTGGTGAATTTCTTCACTATGCTCTCTCTCTCTCTCTCTCTCTCTCTCTCTCTCTCTCTCTTTCTTTCTTGTTCGCTCTCTTTAGTTTGTATGATTGACAATCATTCAATGAATGATCGGAGGAGTTATAATCATAAATCCTCGATGATAGTGGAGAAAAAAAATTTTAGTCCACCATTATTATTATTATTATTCTATTTAGTTTTTCAGAAACTTTGCTCCTTATACTTGTATTTTACGAAAGAAAAATGAACGTAGAAAGAGGAGATGAAAAAAAAAATATTTTTTTGAGTTATTTTTTTTTTTTCTTCTTCTCCTAGCCGATCCAAAAACACCAGAATAGAACGAGAGTGATGAAATAGATATAAGATTTTTGTTTTTTCGGGGGGGAAAAAAAAATTTACCAAGATTGAATTGAAGCAACGAAGAGATAATCAGAATGACATTTTTTTTCTCTTTCACTTCTCAATCTTTTGATTGTTATGATCCAGTGAGTTTTGTAACCGAGAAAAAAAAAAATTTTTTTTTTTTACCTATCAAATCAAAATGATGATCAGTGTGATCTGACCAATGTGAAAATTGAATCTAACCCAATCTGAATGGAAGCGATATTTATTGCTACCTGGGCAGAGAGAGAGAGAGAGAGAGAGAGAGAGAGAGAGAGAGAGAGAGAGAGAGAGAGAGAGAGAGAGAGAAAACAAATGAATACAATCTAATCTAGGACAATTTTTATTCAAAAAAATAAAAAAAATAATAATAATAATAATAAAAGAAAAAATTCTAAAAAAAAAAAAAAAAAAATAATCCAAATCTAATCGCTAAAATTATCTCGGCTATTTGAAAGAAAAAAAAAACGTAGAGAGATTGAAAATTTTCAAACTAAAACAAATTAAATTCCATTGTTGGAATTGAATTTCTTATTTTTTTTTTTTTAGATGTTTGATAATCTTAATTATCTCTTCGGTTTTAGTTTGTTTATTAAAATTTTTTTCCAATGTTTCCAATTGGATATGGATCCAAATTCTTATTTATTCTTATTTTTTTTTTTTTTTTTTTTTGAAGAAAATTCGAAGCTAATCCAGAATAGAGAATTGAAATTCTACCTTGTTTATTTCTTTTTAGAAATTTCATTTCATTTGATTTCAACATTCCATTTCTTAATCCATCTCAATCTTCATATGCTATAATTAGATTCAATCAAAAAAGGTTTTAGAATATTTGAAACATATCTCTAAACATTTCGTTTTGGATTCAAATAAAAAAAAAAAAAAAAAATTCTAGAACAAAATTGGCATCAATAAAACGATTGTTTTTGTCGTTTTTTTTTCTCCCCTCTTTTCTACTGTTTTGTTTCTATACAAACGAAAAAATCATTGATGAGGAAAAACAAACAAAACAAAACAAAACAAACAATTCTACTATAGTTTGAAACTTTATCGTACACAAACACACAAAACCCTTGTAAATATTATTAGAAGCTCTTCTCTCATTGAGAAAACGTTGAATTCGATCAGATTGCAAAGATTAATTACATTCCATTGAATTGATTGAAATCATCATCAATTCATTTCATTTCGTATTTCTTTCAACCAATTCATCTTACACGTTCCATCATCATCATCAGCTTCATCAAGTGACAATCACATTCAAAGAAGCGAATTCAAATCTCTCGTAACGGAAATCAATCAAAATTGTTTGACAAGCATAGAATCAAATTGAAGAATTTGTTCTTCCTTTTTTTTTTTTTTTTGTTTTTTTTTTGTTTCTTTTGTAAAACCTCGATTTCTTCGTCTCCGCCCACGAAATCTAAATTATTTCATTCATTGCTACTGTCCTTAGAAGGCTTCTTCCTTCTCTCTCTCTCTCTCTCTAGTCTCTCTCTCTCTCTCTCTCTCTCTCTCTCTCTCTAGTCTTTGAATTTGTTTCTTCCAAATCGTTAATATCTAGTAATTGGAATTAGTAAATTAGTTTGTGACTGAAATTTGATTGATAATTTTTGTGGTAGAAAATGTCAAAAAAAAAACGAAACGAAACGAAACGAAACGAAAATTTTATTGCCAAACAGAACCCGAAAAAAAAACAAAAATTATTCTGGTTATATTTCTAGAAGATCTGAAGATATTGAAGGTATTCAATGACAATCAACAATTTCGATGAGCCTTGGGACCTATTGTTTCTTTTTATTTTTTCGATACAAAAAAAAAAAAAATTTCAATCCAATCATTAGTTGTTCGATTCTGATTGCATTGCTCAGCATGGTCATCGTTCTTGTCGTTTAAAAATCTAAGACTTTTAGATTGCTCATTTTTTTTCTAGATCAAATCTTTGATTGGACTGTTTTTCGAAAACAAAAACAAAAACAGATTTACTTCTTCGTTTCCGATTTTGTTTTGGTTTTCAAAAAAAGTTTAGGGACAAAATTATTCTCTCTCTCTCTCTCTCTCTCTCTCTCTCTCTCTTCCTTTCTGCCCCTTTCCTTTTTTTTTTTTTTTGTTTCTCTGATTTCTCTCTCACAAGATTCACATCAAATATATATCTATATACATCACAAATTCATATATCCAATACGACGTAATTTGACTGAACTTTTTTTTTTTTTTTTACTTTTGTTTGTCGTTTGTCGTTTGTTTTGTTTTTTATATTTTTTTCCTCTCCATCATCATTCGCAATCGTAATGATTATCTATGATCATCTCTCTTCAGAGGGTGTATTATCTATTCATATTCGTTTCTCTTCGTATTTTCATACGAATATTTTCCATTTCCTAGATTAGATGGAAAGCAAAAAAAAACAAAACAAAACAAAACAAATCAACAGGAAGAGCTCTCGGATAACAAGCGCAAACAAAAAGTTGGAGAAAAATTTTGCTACTGGTTTAGATGGTTAAATCATCACCACCACCACCACCATCATCATCATCATCATCATCCTAGGCAACAATAATCGAGTCTGAAGATCTGAAGAAGAATCCCAACAATATCCTTCAATTACAAAGTGAACGCTAAGAGAGTGAGAGAGAGAGAGAGAGAGAGAGAGAGAGAGAGAGAGAGAGAGAGAGAGAGAGAGAGAGAAATATGTGATTATGATTACCTACAAATCTAATGTAGACAAATGAACAGGTGTCAAATATGAGATTCGTTCAACCATATCGATCTTGTTCGAATCTTCTCAAAACCGAATGATCGAGAAACAAAATTCTGTTTTTTTTTCTTTTTCGTACTCTATTTTCAAAACATAGATTCGCAGAGGTTTTTTTAGAGGTGTGCTGTTTATGACAAACAAAGTTCACTGGATTTAAAAATTCAGTGTATCATTATTGTCATCATCATCATCATCATCAACATCATCATCAGAATAATCATCAAAAAGTCTCTGATAAAGATTTAATTCATTAATTATTGTGCAATACTATTAGATTGAATTTTGATGAGCTAGCTTTTGATCATCTCGAGATTGATTTCTTGATCTTTGGTTAGTTTGGATTGCATTTTTCTCACTCTATCTCTCTCTCTCTCTCTCTCTCTCTCTCTCTCTCTCTCTCTCTCTCTTTTTCATCTAACTATCATAGATATGGTGATGATGATGATTGATAATGATTTTCATCTGGATAGAGAGATAGAAAATAATTTTCTTCAACAGAATGTATTCACTAGATACATAATTGATCATAGTCTCAATCTAGGATCTCAATTCAATTATATTCTATTCCCATCATCATCATCATCGTTTGGATTTTGATCGAATTTTTTTTTCTGTCGAATCTTCAATCGAAATTTTCAAACTTCGTGCTAGATGGACATATATCACCTTGAGATGGACCTGTAGAAATCTTTATGCAAATGTTCGAATCGATTGGAGCGTTTTTTGTTCTCTCTCTCTCTTCTTCTTTTTTTTCTTCTTCATCTTTTTCTTCTTCTTCGTTGTCATCTGGATGTCGATTTCAAGACACATAGAAATAAAAACCTTATCGAAATGAAAGCCTATTTTGATAGGTTTGCGTGTGTTCAAAGTGAGAAGAAAAAAAAAATTCGAAATTTATTCATTCTCAATCATCAAATTGGATGTCATCGTCGATCGACATTGTCTCGAAAGTTTGATTATTTATTTTCGTTTGTTCGTTTGTTTGTCTGTCTGAAAATTTTTATTTTCTCCTTTCTCTTCATTTTCATCATTACCGAACGATCATCATTTTTGATGAGCGATGATAATCACATCATTAAAAATCATCATCGATGACTATCGTAGAAATAATGATGATGATCGTCATCAAAATAATAATAATAATAATAATGATAATTCTTGTGAAAACTTTAAATCCAAATTCTAAGGAATAGATTGATGATAGATCGAGGGGGGAGAAATTTTTTTTTCTTTATTCAAAATGTGTGAGGAATGAAACTGTCGAGATAAAGAGTGAGAGAGAGAGAGAGAGAGAGAGAGAGAGAGAGAGAGAGAGAGAGAGAGAGAGAGACAAAGGGAAAAAGTCATTAAAATTTTGACTGCAAATTTTAATCACCATCATCAGGGTCTAATTATTCACTGCTTGCTTATTATATTAAAATTTTCTATAAATTTATCACACAAATAATAATAATAATCATAATCATAAGAATTGAGACCAGACCACATTGATCAAAAAAAAAAAAATTGCAATCAACTTCATCTTTAAAAGCGATTCGTTTCCAAATTATCGTTTCGTTGTTCGATTAGACCCATTTTTTTCCTATTTCTCATCCACTGATAAGAGTTTTTTAGCTTATCCAAGCAATAGCTATTGGATGAGAAGGTACACCAAGGTACCGAAACCAAAACCAAATGATTAACTCGCCACCAAAATAAGTGATTGCGCTTGGTCTAGGGATTCGAATTGATGATGATGATGATGATGATGAAAGAGCAGAACAAAATTGTGACAAAAAAAATTCAACTCAACGATCATTATGATCGTCATTAAATGTTTGATTTATTCTATCTTGCTATCGTATCGTTGCGGAAGCTATTCGGATGTGTCGTTAGTGTTCACGATGATGATGATGATGATGATGGTGATCGTAAACATTTTGTTTGATGATTATGCTATGGAGAGTTGCAACCAAAACAACTATCGTGGATTTTTTTTTTTCAAAAATAATTTCCTTTTCGAAAGATTAATCTCAATCTCAATCTTCTTCGGTACGGAGCGGGGAAAAAAATAATGAAATAAAATTTTCTGTTGTTTTGTTTTTTTTCTCCTTCTTCCACTTTTTTTTCTGATTAGATTTTGATGATAAAAAGATAAAAGTTGAATCTTCATCTCCATCTTCTCGATCATCATCATCATCATCGTCGTCATCAGCATCAGAATCACCATCACCACCACCACCACCACCACCAATCTCATCATCAGCATCAGTATTATTATTATTAGCATCGGAAATTTCATAAACATCGACAGTAGGTAGCTTCTGGAATTCACACTTGGTTGAACACGCGTCCGATTCTCTCCGGTTGTTGTTTGATTATATTCTTTTTCGCGAATTTCGATTTTTTTTTCTTTCTTTAATTTTGATTTCATCGAAGAAAAAAAAATTTTCACTCCAAAATTTTTCCCATTTCAACCGATCACATTCTAATCTGATATCTCTGGTTTGATATTCGTATTTGGTATTAGGTTATAAAAGATAGCCAGAGAGAGAGAGGAAGAGGGAGAGAGAAGCTGGGAGTGAAATTTGAATGTCACATATCCGCTATCTGATTGAATTTCGATGAGATTCTTATTGTTGTTGTATTCATCTTCCTCTCTACTCCTCTCTCTCTCTCTCTCTCACTTCGGCCCCTATCCATCTATCGATCTCTTTGGAGAGAGTTTCTCAATTTTAATTTCGTTCGATTACAAAGTTTGGAAACAAGTCTCGAAAAGATTAAGGTGGTTTGTTTTTTTTTATAATTTGGCTTTAATTTTTGTTGGAAAATATTCAATCAAATGTTTTAGCTTATTTTTTTTTTTAAAACTGGGTACAAAAAAAAAGAATCAAAAAAAATCAAAACTGTCACATTCTAGGTATATCATTATTGATTTCATAATTTTTGTTTTTTTCTGGCATCGGATTTGTCTCATTCGGCAGACTTCTTTCCCATTCATTTTTATTTTCTCACTGTAGTGTCAAAGGTCGAAGGTTTCATTTTTGAGAATTCTGAGAATGAAAAAAAAAAGAATATGGATAAAAATTGACAGTCTCGATTGGTAGCAATGTCTTCTTCTTCTTTTTCTTCTTTGTCTTTTTCTTCTTTTTCTTCTTCTTTGTCTTTTAAGATCTATCGTCGTCTTCGATGGTCTAGAGTCTCTTTTTTTTCCGATCGATTCCGATAGTAAATCGATCTGATCTTTTCGGATGATGATGATGGTCAATTTTTTCTAACCTAGACACACCTCTTACCATTCACAAAATTGATGATTGAATTTTTTTGTGAATGACATTTGATCGTTTCTCATCTCTCTCTCTCTCTCGTTTGATTCTACAATCTAAAACATCTTATTATTATTATTATTGATATTATCTCTATTACTTTGATTATTATTATTATTATTTTTAAGATAAGAACAAGAATAAAAAAAGAACGCTACCATTTCACATCGAAAAGATGACATTCTCTCGATGATTGTCTTCTTCGGATTGTCGCTCGATATAATTGTCCTTCTCTCTCTCTCTCTCTCTCTCTCTCTCTCTCTCTCTCTCTCTCTTTCACCTGATCCTTCTTACGATCTTGTCCACCTTTCTCGATTCTCAATTTACGAACTTCCTCTCTTTATATACCGATCAAAAAATAAAAAATAATAATTGAAGTTTAATTCAGTCCGGATGAATCTTTGAGCGAGAGAGAGAGAGAGAGAGTGGGAGACAAAAAAAATGTTTTTTTTTCATTCATAGAATCAAATCCAGATCGAAACTTGAATCAATAATTTTGTTTGACCTTTTCTTTTTTTTTTGCTCAATGATTATCTTATTCTGTCGGCCATTCTGTTCTACAAGTAGTATGAAATTGAAAATCGTCTCTCTCTCTCTCTCTCTCTCTCGCTCTCTCTTTCCATATAATTTCCGTTGGACAATTCACTTTCGCAACGATAATTCTCTAAGAGATTTGCAATCAATAGATTCGAAATCGATCGAATTTCAAATTTCAACTTCAAATTTGATGATTGAATAATGTGGTGGTGGTGTCGAAGACAAAGAATCAAAATAAAAAAATGAGCTATGGTTGCTGTCAAAGATGACTGTGATGATGATGGTGTGTTTCGGTGATTGACTAGGATTAAACCTTAAGAGGACTAGATAACCTAAGAGGACTAGATATTCTCCTTTCTCTCTCTCTCTCTCTCACTTTCATTCTAAATTTGATACCAAAGCAAGGTTCGATTGATATTAATTTTTTCTTATACATAGCTGATAATTTCCTCATTTTTTTCCATTCCATTATTTTTTTTTCTATCAACACAATGATTGTACGTAGTAGCCAGGTAGTCTTTATCTCTCTCTCTCTCTTTCTCTATCGCTCTTTTTGATTATTATTATTCAGAGAATAACGAATTATTAAAATCTAGACCATTGGTAGGTGTTTGAATTGATTCCATTTCTCTCCCTCTCTCTCTCTCTCTCTCTCTTTTTCTATCAATCTAATCGGGGTCAGTCTGTATCAGAACTAAAGTGAAGAAAACAGAGAGAGAGAGAGAGAGAGAGAATCAACAAAATCGAGTTGGATTTGTTCAAAATCACACAAAATTCGACAAAGCCATAAATTTTGCCGACAATTTTGGCTCTCTCTCTCTTCTCTCCCCTCTTTCTATCTCATCTTACCTATTGGTTATGTCAACTGATCAAAAAAATGAAGATGAACAAGAGAACAAAAATGATTGATCTCGGAAACCGAAATTAAATCCAAAAAGAGAGAGAGAGAGAGAGAGAGAGAGAGGAAAAAGAAATAACAATCATAGAATTGTAAAGTGGAAATTAAGGAAGAAGAGAGAAAGAGAGAAAAAAAAAATAGGAGATGAAGAATGAGATCACACTATATGTCGGCGTGTTTGAGTTGACTTTGTTTCGTAGCCATCGAAGGTAGCAAAAAAAAAAAAAAAAAGCCAACAAAGGTCAAAGGTTATACGTTCACTGTCTTGTCTTTCTATCTTTCTATCTCTCTTGCTCTTTCGTAGAATTTTCTTCAATCTTTTTTTTTTTTTTTTTTTTGATTGCAGAAGCTCAAACTACCTGTTTATTTCATTGTTGATTTGTTTGTGTGCATTCATTCATTCATTCATTCATTCATTTTTTCATTCATTGTTTTGATTCATAGTAATTTTAGGTCCAAGAAAATTATTCCTAAAGAATATAGACGGGGAATATTGAGGGAGGAAGTAGAAATGGTCAGCATCTAGTAATATTTTTTTTGTTTGCGCTTTGTTCTTTTCTATCCTTCAATTTTATTCGCTAGTAATTTTTTTTTGTGAATGAAAAAAAAAAAAGAAATTAAATTATTGTAAATTCTACTACAACGTAAAGAAATCCAATCTGGATGTGGACGGAAAGAATCTCGAGAGGGAAATTAGAGCGATTATTTTTTATTTTTTTTTTTCTTGTTTCATTCATAAAAACATCTAAAAAAAGCAACTTTTGTTCAAAGAAATGCAGGTAGCGGAAGAACTAGAAGCTTAATTTATTATTTAGTTCAATAAATTTTTAGCTTTTCACTAGAATTTAAAAGTGTAATTGTTAATTGAAATGAAATACTAATCTCTTCCTCTCTTCAACAACATCGAGATGTGTTTGAATTAATGATGTTCGAGACACTCGGATTCTTGAAGATTTCAGATCTAAAGCTTCTTCTTTTGACTATTTTTGCTTTCAGCTAATTATCTTCAAGAGAATATAGAGAAGATAAGATTGTTTGTTTTCAATCCGAATCACTGTGTATCGATCTAAATTCGAAAATATCTTTGATGGAATGAAACAAAGAATTCAAAAAAAAAAAAAAAAAAAAAACAATCAAATTGTTGAAAAATTTCGATCAAGATTCAAAAATCATCTCTCTCTCCCTTAGTCCATATTTCGAAACCAGCTCTCTTTATTTTATTTTTTTTTTTTTTGGTTCCCAGACGAAAATAAACAAACACAAAAAATCCCACAAAAGTGAGATTTCCACACACCTACTTTATGAAATCGAACAGGTACAATTGATTGCTTTTGTTTCGGTCTCTGTGTGTGTGTGTGTGTTTATGTGAGTGTCGGGGATGTGTTGTATTATAGAAAGAGAGAGATTCAAAAAGAAGATTGGGACAATTTTCACATCGACCAACAACAAAAAACAATGCGAAAAGAAAGAAATAAAGATCTAACTGACACTAGTCGAGATGAAAAATTCATTTTTATTTTCATTCAAGAAAGATTCTTCTTCTCCCTCTCTCTCTCTCTTTCCCGTTCTATCAGTTTTCGATCTTCTCGAACATTGATTATCATTGTGGTGGTTGGAGACGAAGAGAGAGAGAGAGAGAGATTTTCAGATTTCGTTGTGCTCGGATTTTTTGTGTGAGAGAGTTCATTCATTTTTTTTTGTTCGTTCGCTGTCAGAGATACAGAGAAAAAAAGAAAAATATAGGCAATTTCAGTTAAAAATCCGATATATCATCAGCATCCATAATAATAATCATCTCGAAACGAACATTGAACATTGATGAATAGTCAGTTCGGTTTTTTCGAAGGCCATAATTCTATTCGTTCTCCATATTGATCTTCTTCATCTAGTGTTCGTCTAACTTCTTCGTAGCTTCTTGTCCAATTGTTCGTTGCGTTTGTTTTTTTTTTTCTTTCTATCGCATTGATTGAGCGCGATGTCAAATCTTGATATCACATTGAGCTTAATGATCGATTGTCGTTAAGATTTTTATTCTCATTTTCATTCAGATCATCTCATCACACCATCATCAATTATGGCTGTTGTTGTTGGTGAAGGAAAAAAAATCCTTTCGTTTCTCTCTCTCTCTCTCTCTCTCTCTTTCTCTCTCTCGCTATCAATGATCTAACAATTCAATGGTGACACTATAATGAAAACTTGATGCAAAAAAAAAAAAAAAAACAGAGAACAGGTTTTCCCCAATTGAATTTGATGATAATGATGAAGTTAATATTTAAAGAGATAATTCGATTATAATTAAGATTATTGTTGATGAAGATGATCATCATCGACAATAATGATCGATGAATGAAGTTCATTTTTTCCGTTTCGCTCAACGTTTTTTAATTTCCAGTTTTTTTTTTCGCCATCACTATGTTTGTTTCCTTGTGTTTCAAGCTCAAGCTTAGTTCGTCGAGCTATCAGAACAGATTCAAGGAAATTAGGTGAGAAGGTGCAAAAAAAAATTCGACTCACAGCTTCCGATCACCAACAAAAGATGGAGCTCGCTATGAGCGAAACAAATTTCAAAATTTGATTCGAAAAAAAAATTGATTTTTAAATAATTAAAATACAAAGAATTAAAAAGAAGAAGAAGAAGAAGAAAAATAAGGAGCAAAATTTCAATCATTTGAAATCAGAAAGAAAGGAAAATCGAAGAAAAAAAATCTTAATAAATCTTTCTCTCTCTCTCTCTCTCCCGAATCGAATCGATTTTGTCTACGATTTTTTGTCTTCAAATTATCTCAATTAAAAAAAAAAGACAGAATTTAATATTGAACCATACATTTTTTTCCTCAATTGTCAATTCAAGAGCCCTAGGAAGGAAAATTTTCCAATTTGACATTAACAAATAGAATCGATAAGATTTTGAAATAGAATTAAAAGACAAAGAGAGAGAGAGAGAGATGAAAGACATTACAAAAAAGAATGGCACTAGAAAAAGCTTTTGGGCTTTTCGTTGGAAAAAAAGAAAAAAATTCCATTTTCCAATGAAAATTCGATGAAAAAAAAATCCTTAACCTTTAGAATTCAAACTAGAACTAAGGTTTTTGAAATAAAATCGCTATCACTTTGCATTGCTACTATCTCTATTAATATGATGTCGGTATCTTTAAAAAACTCGAATAAATTTTGTTACCAATAAAAAATAAAAACGCCCACCACCCACATTCACCAATAGCAACAAAATTCTTTACAAATGAGGTGTTTCACTTATGGAAAAGAGTGAAGAAATTAGAGAAATAAAAGATTGAAAAGACATTCTTTTCTTTGTCCCTAAGACCTAGATAATAGGATCAGAAATTTATTCGAACTTTAAGAGAGAGAGAGAGAGAGAGAAAGAGATGAAACAAGAGAAGAGAACAAAACAATGAAAGATTGACAATGAAGATAATTTTCTTTGAATGATCGAATTCCGGATTGATTCTGAGAAGACAGAATGGTACCGTATGCTAGGCCAAACAGCATTGATTGATGATGGCAATCGAAGCCAAACAACCGAAAAGAGAGGCGAGGAGATTATTTATTTCGCAAGAATTTTTTGTTTTCTTTTAATTCCATAATTTTCTCTCCGTCTCCATTCAATCTCTAAAGCTTTGAACTTGGAAATTTTTTTTGCATCGCTTTCGCAATTCAACGATTGAATGGTGAAGAGGAAGAGGAAATACTTTTTAAAAATTTAGATCACGTTTCCTTTCTCTGTGATCATTTCGACATCATCATTATCCACACCGTTTTGTTGGAACAACATTAGTCTTCTTAGTTTTTTTTTCATTCTTCCGCTTTTATAACCGATAATAGTTTCGGTCAGTTAGGATCCGATTCGAATATCCGATATTTTTTTTCTGCCTCGAATCTCATCATCGTTCTGAAATCTCTCGATTTGTTTTCTATCAGATTTCCTTTCTTAGTTTCGTAGAAGCAAAAAGCAAACCTTTTTGTTTGTCCCAAGATCTTAGGTTCCGTTCTAGCGTAACAACAATCGTTGGACAAAAGATAAAAAATAATAAATTCACTTAGAATTTCGAATCGTTTCGATCTATTCGTCAATTATTTGTTAGCATCTGGTGATTGATTTGTTGAAAGGAATAAAATTTCAAAAAAAAAAAAAAAATTTCCATCATTTAATATTCAAAAAGAGATATGGAAAAAGCTAATAGAAATTTTGGATAGAGTTTGTCAAAGAGAAAGATGAAAAATTCTTCAAATCTAATCTCTATTATTGTCTGGTCCATCTTACAAATCGATGTTTTTTTTCATTTTTTTTGGTATCAGAAGAAAAAGAGCAAAGAGCTTAATCGATTGATTTTATCGATCGGTGGCAGAGAATGAGAGAAATATGATCCATTCCATTCATCATCAACAAAAATATCAAAATTGTTTGAATTTAAATTTTCATAACTTCATTCATTTTTTTTTTTTTTTGGAACCAAAAAAAAAATCTAAAAATAATCGAGAAAGAGTAAAAAAAAAACATCTGAAAAAAGGACTCTTTGTCAATTTTTTTTCTTCGTTTGGAATTCGGAAAGAAAAAATTGCTAAAATCGAAATGTATAGAATGGAAGATAATCCAAGTGAAGCTTTAGATCACTAGCGCGAACAGAATCTCTATCGAATAGTATGCTTGTAGTGATTCTATGGTTGGAAAAAAAAAGAGAAATCAAAGAATCGATCCTAGAAGTGAAAAAGAGATCGAGAAGATGTCTCCGAACAAATCTCTCAATATTCTTTTTCTCGATCGAATCTGAAAAACATCTTTTCGATGGGATTATTGCGAAATCGTTGCTGTTTTCTTCAATTTTTCGACCCGGATCGAGAATTTTTGTCCACATTCGAAATCTAAAATCCGATATTTTTCCCAGAATTGGTTCTTTTTGTCGTCAAATTTTTATTAGCCAATTCTCTAGCTGTTATTTTTTTCTCGCAACACTAACACAACAAAAACCGGCAATTATCAGCCGAAAATGAAAAGCGAACGAAAACAATCGCAATGTCTCTTCTAGTCGCTCTCAGAAAACAATCATCGAGATGGTCATTTATTATTTGCTTTCGTTGTTCTCTAGGTCTCACTATTAATTCTCAATGATATTATTATATCTGAACAACAATAATTTCATTTGAAACGATTATCACTGGTCTGTTGTTGTTGCTGATGTTGATGAAGGGCAAGCAAGCAAGCAAGCTAGACCCTTTTTTTCGAAACAGTTATCATTGTTTATCATTTGTTCGTTCTTTTTTCGGTTCTTTTTCGACCAAAAGATGAATCAGTTTTTTTTTGTTGGAAACATTTTTTTTTTTCGCATTCGAGTCTCCGTTTACTCTCCCACTCGTCATTCATTTTCTTTTTCGGTCGAAATTTCGTTTCGAAAGTAAAAACGTTTTTCTTTTGCCCAGTCCACTCTTATGTGATCAATTTGAGGCCATTTCTTTCGCCATTCGAATCGAGCGAATTTCATAGAATTTTCGAAAATTAATCTCTCTCTCTCTCTCTCTCTCTCTCTCTCTCTCTCTCTCTCTCTCTCTCTCTCTCTCTCTCTCTCTCTCTTTCTCATTCGTCTGTTGGATATTGTCTGTTTGGAACACCGAAATCGGATCACATTTTTTTTAGCGATCCAAACTTTCGAACTATCTTCTCTCCTCTCCGATAGATAGTCAATTAACAGATGTTAGTTTTTTTATCGCTTTGGAAAAGAGAATATTCTTCACTTCAAAAAGATTTCAATATTTCCATCGAAGTTTTTCCCGTCTCATCGAAACAATCAGAATCGTTTCATTATTTCTAATTCTATGAATTTAGGATGAGAGAATTGAGAGAGAGAGAGAGAGAGAGAGAGAGAGAGAGAGAGAGAGAGAGAGAGAGAGAGAGAGAGAGAGAGTAAGAGCAAGTGTTGGTGAGAGAATCCAAATACCGAAAGATTCCAATCTGAATTGTATCTTTGAATCTTTTCCCCCTCTAAGGTCTCTCTCTCTCTCTCTCTCTCACTTTCTCTTTGTTCTGTTCTCGTAGCAAAGAGAAAACAATCTGTGAGTGGAGAAAGAAGAAAAAAAAATCGATAAACGAAAACGTTGAAGCATCCACATTGAATTGAGAAATTCGTTTCGTGAAAAAAAAGTAGAGAATCGAAAGGAAACAAAAAAAAGTGAAGAAACAGAAAAGTGAAGCTTAAAAGCCATATCAAAGAATTGAGAATTTCTTTTTTTTTTCTTTCTTTCGCGTTTGAAGAACGTCGTCGCAAAAGCATTCGCTCTCTATTTCGACGATGGATTCGGTCTTTTTTTTCTTTTATGATCACAAATACTCTTAACTGCTCTCTAGATTTTTCCTCTCAGGAACTAGAGACGAGAGAGAGAGAGAGAGAGAGAGAGAGAGAGAGAGAGAGAGAGAATAGCGTTCCATACCAATCAACTTTCATTCATCAACGGAAGCTTTCGAAAAAATTTCTCCATCGATCTTTTTGAATTTGGTTTGATTGATTGGTTTGATTTTTGATACCAAAAACTAGAGCAAGACAAAGTGATTGTGTTGGTTCGTTTTGGTTCCATACCAAAATTTTTCTAAGATCTTGAATTCTACATTGAAATTTGATACTAACTAACAATATCCATTTGGTCAACTCTTTTGTAGAAAATTATTCTCTGAAATTTCTAATTGATTGTCAAATATTTTTCCGATTCGATTTGATTCTAGATTCTGTTGAATGTGAAATAAACCACAACACCAAATTATCGAATCAAAGTTCAATTTGTTTTCATCAGTTTTTAAAAAAAAAATTAAATTTTAAATTTGTTTATTTAATCGACTGTTGGAGAAAAGTGGAAACACTTCACAGGTAAGTTTGTTTTCTCTCTCTCTCTCTCTCTCTCTCTCAAAATTGATTCATCTAGTCGCACCTATTCATTTGAATCTAATCTCTCAATTCAATTTGTTTCAAAGATTATCGATGCATAAAGTTTATGATTTTCAAAGATTTTCGAATCAAATCTAATCGGAGAGAGAGAGAGAGAGAGAGAGAGAGAGAGTCTAGAATCGAATAAGATTGTGAGAAAAAGGTTTGAAAAATTAAGCTGACGAAACGAAATCAAAAAAAAAAAAAAAAGAAAATTCCAATCAAGAAAAAAAAACTCGAATCTCGAGATTAAACTCTTGTTTTTTTTTTACAATCTCAATTTTCGAATATAGTACGAGTAGGCATTTAAAAAAAATTGTCAAAGTTTTTGATGAGAAAATTCTTCGAACGAAAAAAAAAAATCTGGTTCGTTCGGGTTCGTTTTCAATCTCTTTCGATCTCTTCTTCTTCTTCTTCTTCTTTGTTTGTTTTTTCCCCAATTTCGTTGGCGCAATTACTGCATTTATTTTTTGACACTTGAAAAAACAAAACTAAAACCAAACCAAAACCAAACCAAACCAAAAAAAAAAAGCTTTTTTGCTTTGAAGAAACGAACATTTTGATTGAACAAAATTAAACACAACATTTTTCATTTGTTCAAGTAGCTGCTTTTTGTATTTTCTTTCTTTGTATGGAGATCTTGGTTAGAGAATCTACTACTGTGTTAGTCTACTTTGAAGTTCTCATCGATCCATTGTGCTCTATGAGAGCTAGAAAATTTTTGCTCCAGCTCCAGAAATTCAACAAAGATTAGCATCATCGATTATGATTGAATGTTTGATGTTATAATGTGTTTAGAATCTAGAGCCTAGATGATTGGCATTCGTATCGGTCTGAATTGACTATCGGGTTAGGGGTGTGTGTGTGTGTGTGTTTGTATGAGCCCTCCAAGGAATTTGTTCATTTCGAATTATTGTTTTTTTTTCTCGCCTTTCTAATTTACTAAATTTCAATCAAATTTTCTCTCTCTCTCTCTCTCTCTCTCTTGTCAGATGATGATTTTGTGATCGGATTCAATCGACCATAAAAACGTTTCGATAATCTAATTTATTTAGATTTTTGTTTCGTCTTTCTCTCTGTTTAGTACATTAGAATGAATAGATATGAGAGGAACAGAATCTATGGCGCCGATTTTTGATTGCTTTCAATGCAAAGATTCGATATGACGAAATGATTTTGTTCCAGTATGAAGATGCTGATGAAGAGAAAAGAAAGAGAGAGGAAGAAAAAACCGTTTCAATCAATGATATTATCTTCTCGATCAACGCCACCACCCCACCACCACCATCATCATCATCATCATCATTATAAATTTAATCAAACTATCTTCTCGATGAAGAGAAGAGATGATAGCTTCGTTATAATTAGATTCACGAATCGTTTTTCTTTTGCCTGGTTCTTTTCCCTTCATTCTGGAACTATCAAAAGAAAGAAGCAAGCAAGCAGCCCCGCTCCTTCGCTTCTAGAGAAAAAAAAATTCAAGATGATGCCTTGAAGATATTACGGAGACTATTATCGTTTGCGACACTATTTTCACCATTCTTTTTTGCAATGAAAATTTCCAAAAAACATTCATTTCACATTTCATTTCAACATTGTTAAAAATATCATTAAGAAACTTTTTGGTTTGTTTCTTGTTGTTCATCTCTTGTTTGGTTTCAAAATGTACTGTTTTGCTGTTTCACTGTACTGTTATTTCTTTCTCGAAAAAAAACTTCAATCATCTTAGCTAGGGAAGAATATTCTTCAAACTAGATCAGATAGTTCTGAATACAAAAAGATAGATTAATTAGTAACATTAGTGAAGAAGGAATATATTAAGAAATGATGTGAGAATAGAGGCATTGGCATTCGGGACGAAATCATTAGGCTCTAGAATCTTCGATCTTTTTGATTTCTCTCGAAAAAGTCGAACTAATCAATCAATTTTGGATGATTTTCATCCATATTAATAATAAAACTGATAATTAAAGAGCGATTATAATCAATTCAAAATTGGCAGAGATTCTTAAAATTTTTTTTTATTTGTCGCGGAAATTTTTTTATTCTCTTTATTCTCCAATACATCATCTTTTCGAGGAAAAAAAAATCAAAAAGTTTCGATCCATAATCAAGGAGAGGAGGTTTTGATCTCGATCAACACCTAGGATCTAGGATCTAGGATCTCTCTATAGTAGAGAGCGAGAAGATGAGAATCCATTCAGAGTTGATTCTGGATCGAGCAGAATGAAAATATTAAATTTGAAGAGCTCTCGAATTGTTTGGATCAAAATTCTTGTCTCTCTCTCTCTCTCTCTCTCTCTCTCTCTCTCTGCTTCAGAATGGAACACTTTTGTCTATTATGTACTTTGAAGTTCTCAATAATTGCTATTCATTTGTTTCTTCAGTAATTCATTCATTCATTATTCTAGTGTTTCCTTTTTCTTCGATCTACAAAAGAAAATACAAGGAAAGCTTTATGAATGTGAAAAAAAAAATCATTGAACGAATCTTTTGGCTCAAAAGTGTTCGCAATCAATCGGCAATTGAAAAATGATGGGCTTTCGATTCTCATCGCTCTCAATAGATTCTTAAAGCCTCTCTTTCTATTCTTATTCTTTTATTTTTGTACTCTCATTTTCGATTTTCTTGGCTTACCACGATTCTATCCATCCAGAAGTATTAATTGAATCTAGTATTGATTAATTCTTCATTGTTTGTTCAGATTTCAATGAAATCATAGTCGATAAAGTTATCTAAGTTTGATGGCGAATCTTTTGCGACTCTGAATTTTCGGAACTCATCCAACATTCATTCAGAATAGATCTCACATTGAATCAACGCCATACGCTTCGCTAAAACATCGTTCACAATCGAACCAATCTTTGACCTCTCCGATGGTTGCGATGATTTCGACGACGATGGAACACTTTCTCGAATCGACATCACAAACCGATTCAGAGCCACTAGCACAAGAATGTAATCACAAAATCTTCTCGCTTGCAAACATCTCTGATTATGATAGCGGTGATCTCGATGTAAGAGATCAGAGATTGAAGAATAGAATCTCTCGAAAGCAAGAATGTTTGTCTCAGAGAAGATTCAATCTATACCGATATTATCTAAATCAATATCCTGAATTGTTTCAAGAAATTTCACAACCAAATTTGAATCAAATCTCTGAAAATCTAGAAGATAATTATCTAAATCCACCGAAAACGAGAGAGTTTTTATCGTTTCCGAATGTTTCGGAAACAAATCCCATTGAAGCTGTTGGTTTCGATTCGATCGATTGTTTGGAACATCGAAAAAAACTTCGAAGAAAATCTTCTACATCATCGAAATGCTGTTGTCAATGTACGAGATGTCTTCTTTTGAATCGAAATGAAAAAAATCAATCAAAGCAATCAATCGATGATTCAATCTATTCGAATAAAAATTTATTAATAGCTGATCAAAATAATGAATATCTCTTACGGATCCTAACGCCACCGAATGATTTTCTAAGCTCTTCAAATTTCAACCCCAATCTTCATTCAAGAGAATTGGAAAGAAAAAATTCTGGAAAAAAATCTAAATCAAAAACAAAATCAATGAAACCTACAGACGAAAAGGATTCTGTAGAGGAAACGGAAGAAGATTTTCTACAATACGATATCGTTACCGGTAATTTGGTTTGGCGTGCCGATAAACGTACACAAACAAACAAACCGAAATATACCGAAGACGAGAAGAGTATAAGAAGATTGTGTAGAAATCTACAGCAACGATTATCATTGATTCAGATTCCATCGATCGATGAGAAGAATCATTCGGAATCGATTACGAAAGCTACAACAAAATCATCGATCGATCTAGATCATCGAAAGCAATCAATAACATCGAACCAGAGTGATGCTACAAGATGGAATGATCGAACTAGATGTAATAATTTTTTTCAAAGTCAATCAGATCAGTCAAATTTAACAAACGTTGAGAATTTTGATTCTAATCAAATTGAAGACAATTTTAATAATCAACTCTATCAGCAAAACCAACGAAGACAATATATTCTCGACAATATGGATAGCTCTTATCCGTTACCTGAGAATGTTATCGATAGAGAACATCGAATCAAACAATCTAAGAATGAACTACCTTGTCAATGTGCCAAATGTTTAGATCGAAGAGGTAAGGAAAAAAAAAATTCATTCATTTTGGATCCAAGACAATACAAAGTGATGTTCCATTCTCTAATAATCGATTCTCTTCTCTTCTTTTGTTCCTCTTTTTGTCTTTGTCCGATGCCAAATAAGGAATGAATTTGACGACCGAATTGTTACCGATCGATACACAAATGTCTCTACACACAATGGACAATATGGATTCATTGTTCCAGGATGGATCTTTCTCCGAATTGATTTGTACCATCATGTAATTCATTCACAATCCCAATTAAAGCTAGAGAGGAGAAGAAGTGAAAAGAAAATCAATCGATTGACGCAGAAGAATTACTCGGAAGCTGTAAAAATTTGAATCGAAAAAAAAAATTTAATTTCAAAAGAACAAAAAATAAAATTTAAATTGCATTGAGAGAGTATTGAAATCGAAAAGATTTTGTTTGAAATCAAAACCTACTTTTCATTCGACAGCGATCCCAAAAGCAATAGGAACCTTACGTTTGGAACAGATTTCAAACAAGATTGTCGAAAAAATAAATGTCCAATTTCCAGTTTCTAAAAATGATTTTGAATTAAATTTTTTTAATAAAATTAAATTATCTTCTCTTCAATTTCAAAATTGTATCTTCAATCTACGATTTTTGTTGCAATAAGAGCGCGAAATGGCAATAATAATCTCATTTCGTTTCAAACTCATTTCTTGTGCGCCTTTTCTAAGATCAAACCTCGATCTAAGATTTGTTTGTCTATCTCGAATCGCTTTGTTTCGCTGTGGCAGCATCATCACGAATGTAATCGTTGCACGAATCTGAAACGGACCGATAATATTTTGATTTCGGTTTCTTAGTTTATTCTGTTGACTGCAAAGTTTAAATTACATTAGATTAGAATCGATGAGGGATTGCAAGAAATTGGCTCGACGATCGAGATCATTAGATTGATTTCATTCCGTATCGGAGCGATCATTCTTATCAGCAATTGCCATCTTCTCTTTGGTTTCTTCTCTTTTGGTTTCCTAAGAACCACGTACATTTGTTGTGCCAACATCGTTATCGGTAGACAAACAAACCAGAGTTTTCTTAGACCCAAATATTTATTGTTAACGTAATTTTTTATTTTTTAGTTTCTGTGAGTGAAATGAGATATAATATAATGATGCAATGCTGTGATTATTTCACAACGAATCATATTCGCTCAACTAAGATCCGTAGATTTCCAAATTTTTTTTTTTGACGAATTAAAAATTTAATACAAATGGCAGACAAATTTGCTATCGAAAATGGTGAAACTAAATTGGAGGAAAATTTTTCCATCTGCATCCAGTACATATTACAGTGTTGTTGGAGTTGAACCTTCTAGCCTCTAGCGATGACTGATTTCAGGCCCGATTTAAACCAAAAAAAAAAAAAAATCCCTAGAAAATCGATATCGACAAGAATCAAAACCTGATGCGACCTCTATATTCGTAAAAAAAAATGATCCCAAAAGCAAGGTCCACATCATGCTAGTGTTGGATATTATTTGTTCTCTGCGAATAAAAAAAAAATCGATCCGACACCACTGGCTGCTTGGATCATTGACTAGCACTGAGAATGGAACTAGATGAATGAGCTAGAAATTTTAAATTTATATTCTTGTTAGGATACAATGGTAGGAAAACGGTGAAGACAGCGAAAAAAAAATTCAAAAAAAAAAATCAATAATTATCCTACTTGACAACAAACTTATCAACGATGTAGAGTGTAGAGCGATAAAAAAAAATTATTTTTTTTTTTTAGTTCTAAGAATTGAAATGTCAGTATATTGATCTCAAACAAAGAATGAGATTAGAGTAGAGATGATGATGGTGATTGAATACAAAATCAAAATTCTTTACTAATTCGATAGATTTCAATCGAAATCGAAAGATACAGTGAACTACTATTCTGATTGAATCAATCATGTTCGATATTGGATCGAAAGATTTAAAATAATCAATGGGACAGATTATCATCAAACTTCTCATTGGACAATTGATTCAAAGATATGGCCGCGATAAACCCGAACAGAAATTGATCATCTCTGGATTGACACAGATTTTGGCGGCAATATTTTTCTATTTCTTTTTTTTCAATTTCATTACTGATTTACGTAAGTCTCGATGTTGTGAGTTCTAGATCAGTCCAAATAATCATCAAGCTTCACAATAGTTCTCAGGAATCAAATGCAATTCAAAGAGAATGGCTATCTGTTCAAAATTTGGTATCTCAAAATCATTCCAGTTATTAGATTTGAGATTGAATTAAATTTGATTTAACTGAGATTAGGAAATCGATCCCGGTAACAGTGAATGTATGGGCGTTTCAAATCGAAAATGAATCTAAATATCTTAAAAATTTGGAACTTCCACGTCTTACCGAAATCGGACCATTCGTTTTCCGGTAATTAAATTATGATCAATTAAGTTTTGAATTGTTTTTATTTTTACCATCGCATTCTATCGATTCATCGTGGAAAAGTGGCCATCGAAACCGAATCATTTTGGAATGGTCCGAGCAAAAAAATTTAATCAAATTCAATGAATCAATTAAGCTACGATTCGATTCTAGCAAATCGATTGGACCATTATCGATAAGAATTAAAACATTTAATAATTTCATATCAATAAACAATCAATCGATTAATTTGAGCAATCAAACCGAACAGATTGTTGAAAACATAGAATTGTTCAAAAAACTTTCCATCGAAGAACTTTTACAATTAAAGCCATCTTCTAGTCTCGAGAATGATGATAATCAATCGTCCATTTCAAGCTCAATCTTCTATCAAACGATCGAACCGAACGAAATGGTGATTAATTTGCGACAAAAATCTCACACCGAAAGATTCAATCATTTTCGATTCGATCGGTTTCCGGTGGAAAATTATTCCGATTATGGAATCGTATCGAGTCTCTCGTGTTCGAATAGTCTACAAGAATCGGAAGGAACATTTTTCGGTCTCTACACACTGAACGAGATTGAAAAATTCATTTTGAATCCTAATTTCTATTGTAAACCAATGAGATTCGTATTCGAATCTGATTCTAAATTCGATCTGATCCAAACGCAACGATTCGAAATGGATACACAACAATTCTCACTGTACGAGAAAAGCAATTGGTGCCATTGTCCCGAAGATCTACGAGAAGATGATTGTGAAGGAGTCTTTCATCTTCGTCAATGTCATCCACGCTCACCGTTTGTATTGTCCAATGTGCATTTTCTTCAAACAAAACATCTGCATAAATTGATTCGTGGTCTGCATCCTGATCGAAACAAACATCTTGGTTTTTTCGAATTCGAACCAATCACCGGTGTGACGTTAAAATCAATTGTTCGCGTTCAATGGAATGTTGATCTTCGTTCAACGATGGCATCGATCAATTTGAAACCAATCGTTTTGCCATACTTTTGGATTGAAGAGGTTTGGGTTGTTTTTTTTCTATCAACCAGCGTTACTGATTTTTTTCGATTCCTTGAAATTTCAGAGCTTTCTGATCGATGATACGCTCAAATTTCTTTTGCAAGCCGATTCAATTATTTTCACTCTATCGTCTTATTTTTACGCCGCCCTTGGAACATTTGGAGGCTGTTGTCTTGCGATCGGATTGTTTCGTTGGCTCAAACTTTATCTAAAAAAACGAAATTCAATCACAGCACTTCCGATTTTGAACAATAAATGAATTGAATTCGATTTCTTTTCTTTTTTTTTGTCTTATTTCCATAATTTGCTAATTTTGGTTTGGATTCCAAACAAACGAGGGCGCTATCTAGAGTGTCAAAAAACAAGGACTGAGCAACAGAGCGAAATATCTAGGCGCAGCCAGGACCGAAGCTAAAAAAATGCGGATTCTTTAGGAAATTCTTTGAAAAAAAAACGAAAATAAATTTTCAACTAGTTTAGTTTTAATTGCCATAACAATGAATTAATTTGTTGCCATCTTGGATTCTCTCAAAAGTTCGATAAAATGAATCGAATTACTATCAAACCAGATCATCGTATCCAATTGGTCTTCGATCGATCATTCCATTCTATGGTTAGTGATTTAATTTATTCGTTGTTAATTCTATTGTTTTTTAATTTCTCTTTCTCTCGAAAATCTTGGAGCAGATAAATCCATGTCTTTCTATTAAATTCGAAGATCAAAACTGTGATAATGAAGTGACCCAGATCGATGATGAAAATCATCAAGACCATTGTTGTGATCGAAGAACAATCAAAAATTTTTCATCGAAACTTGAGTCTAATTTCGCTCATAAACTGGATAATGATGATGATCATAACGGAAACAATTGTTCAAGATGTGATTCAATGAAACGAATGATTTCATTACGTGATCGCGCCATAATGAAATTAGTCGAAGATCGTGATCAATTAAAGCTCAATCTGACCAAAGTTATGAACCAAAATATTGAACTCTCAAGAGAATTGTTGAAATTTCAGAAGATCTCGAAGCATTCGAAACAATCAGATGCAAAATTGAACCAAAATGGTTATCGAATCGAGGAGGCTATCGATCGAAACAAAGAAGGTGATGTCGAGCAAATAGATTCGCACGAAAATTTACTCTATTTGCAACAAAAATGCTCCAATTTAGAAAACGTCAATCGTAAACTTCGCCGTTATCTTTATTCTTTGAGAAATATTTTTGCCGAACTTGGAAACGCTGATGATTCTGGTCGATTAGATGAAGAAGCTATCAATGATGATGATTTCGATGTAGAAGATTTCGATGAAGAATACGATGAAGAGGATTACTCCAACAACAATAATCATCGTATAATGCCGAATCGTTTCGAAAACATTCGATCAGATGAAATTTTAATTCCATCTGAAATTAAACAGAGCCCAAAAACATTGAACAAAACTTATTCATTGAACAATTGTGATGCAAGCGCCGTTGAGGAATCTGTCGTGAATCATCAAATCGATCAAGTTTCATCGAAAATCATCGATCGACAAACTCAAAACGGAACGATCGGTTCGAATCCAATCACTAATCAAACAATTGTTGATGAAGATTCATTTCGATTACCTAGATCTGATTTCGATCTCTGGTATAATAGCTGAATGCTGATAAACTAAAACAACAAGCATCGCTTTTTATTCAATTTAAATTTACAACTTTTCTATTTATCAATGATTATTTTTTTTTTAATTTTAAACCATCAAGAAGAATTAAGATAAGAATGGAAATCAATTCGACGAATGTAGAATAAAATCAATAACGCAAGCTAATTATTTATTCTCTCTTTTTAGATAAATTTTTAATTTAATCCTACAAAAAAAAGTTCGATCGAGGAAGAACTGTGTTGCGCAACACTATTGATGTGAAGTCATATGTCTGGTTAGATGATGGCGTTCGCGGAACGTTTCCTGACAAATATGGCACCGAAGCTGATCATCTCGAAGTTTGTTTTTGCTAACAATCTCTTCGCTAGTTTTTGTTCGTTTATGATGCGATCTCATATGATATACTAGATCGGATGTCATCCGGAATGCTGTGTTACAATAAGCGCAAACGTTCGATGATTGATAGCTGAGAGCGGTCAACGATGGCGATAGTAGATACAGCGAAGTGATCAATGGATTCGAATTACCGGAACTAGTCGGTGGCATAAAGTAAGGCGGAAGATTTAGCAGAGGATTGTTAGCGATCGATAATTGTGCACTTTGCGGCAACAATTGAATCATCGATGATGATGATAACGATGATGGTGATGATGTACGTGATGGTCCATCGATTTCGAACGAATATCGTTCCGTTTGTTTGTGAATCTCTTCTTTGATCACTGTATATGTCGATGATGATGGTGAGCCTAGAGATAGAATCGATGATGATGATGATGAAGAGGATGAATCTGATATTATTGGACTGTTGGATTCTAGAGAGAAAATTCCATCATTAGCGATCGATGTTTGTGCGAGATCATATGTCGGTATCGCTTCAACATTATTCTTGACAGATTTCGATATCATTGCAGAATTATCCGTTTTGATCGCTCGATCACCATTGATTCGTCTATTATTTTCGCTCGCAACAATCTGAGAATTTTTCGGGGTCTCCGATAATTGGCTATAAAAATCGGTTAGATTCGAGAGAAAATGATTCGATGACGAAATTTCCGGTATGATTGAATCATGAGATGATGGATGTTGGATCACTACAGTATTCGAGCGTGATTTTTTATAAGGACATTTACCATTTTGATTCGTACCCGATGCTTTATTCATATGGCTCAATCGATTATTGTGGATCTTTCGAACACAATTCCTATCCAGTCGTTTTGGTTTCGATTGAATTTGGAGTGAACTTCGTATCGATGGTCCATTCTTTTTCATCACACTGATTGTTTTAGTTGGTTTTATTGTTGAATCGAATACTTCTTCATTCGAGTCTAAAGTCTCGACATCAACCACAATCTCTTCATCATCATCATCATCATCATCACCATCAACAGCATTATCGAAATGATCAACAGCAATCACTGATTCTTTCGAATGATTCGAAGATTGTCGTTTTCTATTCGGATCGAGATCATTGTTCTGTTCCAAAAGGGACATAATATCGAAACTTTTGATTCTATTATTACGTTCTAGTTTTGAATCAATTAGATTAAACGATCGATTCGAAATCATCAATGATGCTGTCGATGATGATGGCCTACGAAAACTTTCCTCTTTTTGTGGTAGCTGTTGATCATCTCGACACTTGGAGAACGATGGATCAATAGCTAATCGATTTGAAATTTTATTCCAATTCTCATTACCAATCTGATTGTTTCCGGTATTGATTGCTTTGGGACAATCAAACATCGAATGAAGTATTAGATGATTTAGATGGAAAGAGAAATGATTGCACAGAAGACAACAGAATAGCTCTTTGCCATTGATCCAAGTCTGGCCGGATCTTACAGTCATCATTAGACGATTTTCGATCTCTTTACTAAACCAAGCTTTTGGTTCCTCTTCACCTTGATAGCATTCGGGAGAGTTTGATGAATTGATTGAAGCTTTTATGGACTGCTGATTCGATTTCAATCGAAACGTATGTGAAACTTCGAAATAATATTGATTATTCATCAGAACTATCTCAAGATTTTGTTCCTCTTTTTTCAAAGCTAATCCAATAGCAATCGATGAAGAGAGAAGCGTATTATTAAGATTGTGGTGATGGTGGTGTTGTTGCTGTTGTTGTTGTGATGAATTCATTGGAAGATTTTTCTCCAACCTCACCAATTCCATTTGGAGCCATTTGATAAGATTCGGTATTGGCCCAAAAATATCGCCATTTTTCAAGATTTTACCATCACCAATCTCTCTCAATGATCTGATTGATGATGATGATGAGATTGATGTTGAACCACAAGAAATCGAACCGAATGGTGGTGAGAATTTTTTATTGGAAGATGTTTCCGTATTGATCGATGATCGTCGTTTCGTTTCAAACAATTCTCCCTCATTGGTATGATTATTATTATTATTATTATTGTCATCTTCCGACATCATCATCATCATCATCATTAATGGAGGTGAAATTTGATTATCATCACTGAACGATACTGATGTATGGGATGTTGAGAAGGGTCTCGAGTTTAGATTCGAAACAATTCTTTCCGTTGAGATTAAATTCATTTCCTTCGGTAGCTATTAGCTATCGTTGAGTAATTCAAACAATCAAAAAAAAAAAAGCCAAAAATTAATCATTTATTTATTTTGTTTCATTTTTCAGATAAAACTACATTCTAGATCATCAGATTGGTGAACTTTTGATAAAACATGCATTGTGGTCAGTGTTAACATCTATAAGCGGATGCCGACAATGATGCCCAGCAATGATTTCGAAGATCATTGAAACACGTGTGATTGGATTTTAAAAATCTTTAAATAGATCAATCAATTAGAATCTCATTGAATAATTGAGAAAATTAAAATTTGATTCGATGTCATTGTGAAATTGTTGATGATAAATTTGAAGAGAGAACATCGAATCAATTTTAATCCATCAATTATTGCCTACACGTGTATCTATTACTGAAACGAGAAGATTGGTACGAAAATATTACCCAAATAATATATTTTCGATCATAAAATATAAATTTATCAAATATTTACAACAAATTTTCATCGCTTTGTTCCATTATTCTTCGCTCTCTCTCTCTCTCTATCCTACTCTTTGCATTTTCAAACGGATCTAAATCGGATTATCAAACGCAAAAAAAATCATCGCTATTAGCTATTTCAAAAAAAAAATAGTCTTTTCAAAACTCCACAATTGATTGGAATGAATCAAATCGAATCTAATCCAGAATTAAATTGATTAAGTCTTCAATCATAGTGGACCAAGCCGGAACCTAATTCGATGATCCTAGAATTTATGGTGTGAATCTCTTCTATTGAAATCAATATTCTCTTATCACTTATTGGTCAGATATTTTTTTTTTTCGTCTTAGATTCTAAATTTCTCATTCATATTGATTTTGATTGGTTGGAGAAACGAAAAAAAAAAACTAAACTAAATCACCTAATCAATTTGATTTAGATTTCTTTCCCGTCTCCCTCCCTCCCTCTCTCTCTCTCTCTCTCTCTCTCTCTCTCTCTCTCTCTCTCTCTCTCTCTCTTTTCTCGGTCTCTCTTTTCAGGCCCTAGATTTGGTATGATTGCATTGGTGTTAGTCGATGATGTTATTGCAACGATGATGATGATGATGATGATCGAAATAACTAAGAAGCTTATGGTCATCAATATTCATGTCAAAGCAGATTTTCGATCCAATTTTTTATTTTTTCTTATTTATGGATGCGTTTCTTGTTTTTGTTCGTTGTGGTAACAAATCACTTCCATCATCACCAACAACATTATAGTAATCATTATCATTCAATCATTATTTCCTCTCATTATGCTCGATCGAGATGTTTGAGATTCTCTCTCTCTCTCTTCCTCACACACACACACACACACACTTGGATAATCATTGAGAGAAAGTATTATGAGATATCAGTAGAAATTTGACAAGATTCAAGTTTTTTTTTTGGACATTTTTTTGTTTGGAACGAAATCAATTCTCAAATCTGTTCTCGAATCGATCGAAGTATAATCGAAACTGACATTGCAAGCAATGACAAGTGAGCGATCGATGTGATCATTTTTATTTTTCTAGAACCAGAATTACATTTTTTTTTGCTTTGCAGCAATCTAATCCAATACGGAGAAGTGAGAGATCTAGAATGTGTGAAAATTGTCTTCCATACAGCATTGATTGTAATCAAATTAAAAACAATCCCATCATCGTAAGTGGAACGACTAAATCTCTTTGTTTGAAACTTGGAACTAGCAAACGTTTCCGTTCGACAATTTCTTGTTGTCAAGCAATTGTTAGCTCAATCATAGTGTTTCATTTCGGTATGACTTCAGCTAATACCCAAGAACAAAGCACAAATTTCTAAGATCTCTTAAAGCTCTAAAAGCCTAGAGAATCTCTTTTTTTTTCTCTCTCTCTCTCTCTCTCTCGTTAAGATTCATTGTTGAAAGTGAGAGTCTAGGAAATCATATTTTCGTTTTCATCTTCTCAGTCTTAGTGGAGATCAATAAAATTCAACTAAATCAAATCAAAATGTTCGATCAAATCCAAGGACAATTTTCAATCGATTACTACCAACAGCTATTGAATTGATCCACTGATACTTATTCATTTTATCATCAAGAATAATTCGATACTTTGATACTCGGCAATACTTAATGGTATTATGATGATGATGATGAGGTTCTCAAACTTGCACCAATATATGCCGAGTGACTTAAAGACTATTTGCTTGGATAGATATCGAGACAAGAGCTAAAACGGTGTCTCATATTTTATTCGATATAAAAATCTCTTAAGAAGCTGATGACATTTTAATAATATTTTTTTTCTCTCTCTGATAGAAGCAAAAACTTTCGAAATGGTTCACCATCAAGATTTGTGTTATCATCGTTCCAAAATGATCCAGAAGAAAATGATTGTCCGTAATAAATTTCGATTTCGATTTTTTTTTTTATTATCGAATCGAATACTAAAATTGAAATTGCAATTGTTGTCCATTTCAACAATCAAATTTCTTCCCTACGAAACAGATCTGTAAGCTTAGATTTTTGATTGATTCGAATCGAAGTTGAATATTATTTTGAATTTGTCTTCTGGCAAAGGTTTTTTCAAAATTTGATTAAATTTTTTTTTCTCTCTCCAAACTAAATTAGTTTTTTTTTCGCGATTCAAATTCCCATAGCTAACTAGTTCGCATCCAATTGATTCGCTATTATCTGCTATCGCTATCGCTGAAGATGGATGATGATTCTATTCGGGGATTCTAGAATAAATAAATTGGCTTCCTCACAAGTCACTTTGATTTTGGTGGTTTTATCGGTCGATTGATTTGTCGGCTAGTTTTTTTTCGATTAGTGGATTGAATGAGAGATAGCTATTTAATTTGATTCTCTTCGTCTCTCTCTTTCTCTCTCTCTCTCTCTCTCTCCCTGAATCTCTCCAACTTACAGCTAGAGATACATTTGAAGCATGATGCTACTTTCATTGATTCGATTGATTGAGAATAAACGATTTACCGTTGATCGAGAGACATAGACAACCGCAAACACACACACACACACACACACACACACACACCGAAACCGAAAAAGATTGAAACCGTATCAAACCAATAAGCCGTGACGAAACGGTTCTCTTTCGTTCTCTATCTTTCGGTTAATTTCCATTTCCTTTATGTTCATCATCATCATCATCATCATCGGAAAGAAGTGTGGAGAGAGAGAGAGAGAGAGAGAAGAAGGAGAAGAGGAAGAGCGCAGTTTGATAGAGAGAGAGCCTAGCGCATTTTGGATGGTAATTTTTCTTGGTTCGCTCTTGGGTCTATTTTTTCTAGAATTTCTTTTTTTCCCAGTATCTCGAAATTCTATGTTTGCAATAAAAAAAATTAGCTTCGAAACTCTACAACAACCAAACAAATCGAATTGAGATTTATTTTACTTATTTTGTTTTTTTTTTTTTTTTGCTTTTCTTTCTGGAATAGAAAATAGCTATACCAGTAGTGTATTACTACTATTCTCTCGGTCGAGAAGCAAAACTAATCGAATTCATAATATTTGTCAATCGGATTTTGAGATTCGAGGTTTTCTTTTTTTTTCTCTAGAAACAATCGAGAAATTTTGGTGCAAATCACTTTTTCGAATTCTTCGATGCCTAAAATTCCAAACTCAAAGCAATAATAATGATATTAATTTTATGAATTTTTTTGATTCGAATCAAACAAAAAAAAAAAAAGAATAAAAAGCTGATGATGATGATGATGATGATGATGATGATGATGATGATGATCGTTAAATATGAGATTGTAGAAAAAGAATATTCTTTTTCTAGGTCTAGAATATTAATGAGATAATTTAATGGAATGAGATGTAACATAAAGAGAGAGATAGAGAGAGAGAGAGAGAGAGAGAGAGAGAGACCAAAGAAAAAGATTAAGAGTGTAACAATAAAGATGGGTACATGTTTGGGTTAGGCAAGTTCCTCTAGAGAAAGACCATGCTAGGGCTCATTATTATTCATGAATTTTTTGATTGTAATTTTCTCTCTCTCTCTCTCTCTTTCTTTCTTTCTTTTTGTTTTGCTCTTTCATTTTCACTTGTTTCTGAATCGAAAGATGAATTTTTTGTTTTGGGGTATTGTTTTCGTTACAATTCTTATCTTTTCCTTTTTTTTTTGTTTTTGTTTGTTTCGATTTCGTCGAAATTCGATAGTGATAGTCGAACGATCAACATCATCGGCTAGTGACATCGAAATCCTTATGTTTAAAAGATATTTTTTCCCCACTCTTCACAAATAGTTTTGGTTCTAGTTAGTTTTGAAATTTTTTTTTCAAAAAAAAAAAAAAAAATTATTTCAATAATTTCCCCCCCCCAACGTCCGTTTGTCTAATCATCGATGAATCTAGTTTTGGATCGCTCTCCTAAACCCTAGACAATGATTGTAATCGATAATCTCATTATCAGATTTATCGATTTCTCCAACAATTTTGGATTTCGATGTTTGATTGAAAACAGTAGAAAACACGAAAGTGAGAGAATTCAATACGATTTTGTTTCGTATCCGAAACGCAAGTGTTGCGGTTCGCATCAGAATCTAAAACAAATCAAACCAGATTTCTGTTTTGAATATTTAAAAAGAAAAAAAAATTCTACATTGAAAAAGATAGAAGTGTTTAAAAAGTGAAATGCTAATAAAGAGAAGAGAGTAAACGAAGAGAAAAAAAAATTAAAAATAGATTCCAAAATCTAGAACACTCGATGATTAAGAATCAAAGATGATTCATCGAAATCGGATTAACGCGAACAACGATACGATTCTGAACGCACAAAATCGATTCATCGAGAAGAACAAGTGGAAAATCAAAGAGATTTAAATAGTAAGAAATGGAAATAAAATCTAATTATAAATAAATCAATTTCATATTAATTTTCTTTTTTCTCAAAATTCTAGCTCAGTTTTTTTTTTGCTTGATTTCCACGCTAAAACCAAAAAAAAAGAATTCTGTTGTTTCAGAAGACGAATTGGGACGACCAAATTTTGGTTAGTTTTTTGTGTTCCATTTAAGCAGCAAAATCTTTCTAGTTCTTGGACGGCAAAATGTTCAAGAACAATGTTTGCATCGGACTAAGAAGTAAATTTTTTTTTTTTTTTGCGAAAATTATTCTTCCAGTCGAGTGAGATTGCCTCGAGCTATATATCTCGATCGCTTTTACTATCGCTCAATCATTTTGGTTTTTTTTCCGATTCAGAACGTTGAAAAAAAAAATCTTATTCCAAACAACAATGAGAAAATTATGGGATTGTTTTTTTTTGTCGTGTCTTTGCAAAACTGTTTTCATTCCACCTTCTTCTTCATCTTCTTCTTCATCTTCTTATCGGATGTTTTAATTTGGTTATGGAAACAAATCTTTTACTTTGTTTGATCGGGTGTCTGAATTCTTTGATTTCTATCGCAATGAAAGTTATTGTGAAAAATTAATCCTTATCCAATATCAATTTAGTTAATTAGTAAAGATTTTTTTCTTTTTATAGCTCTCTTCATTGGTCTTACTACTCTTGAAAGAAGAATTTTTTATCCGCTACATCATCATCATCATCATCTTGAATAAAAACGTTTGAATAAACAACACATTCTCGATCCAAATAGATTAGAATGATTATATCTTCTTCCTCTTCATCTCGGAAGTGCCATGTCATTATGACACATTGACACATGTATTGTTCATAAGTACTTGTTCACTGTTTGACTAGAAATTCTGAAAGACAATCTTCTTTCTTTCTCTCTCTCTCTCTCTCTCTCTATCTCTAGACCCGAGTCTTTTATTCATATTTGGTCCGAAGCGATCTATTTACTTATCACTTTTGGAATTAATTCACTAGTATTTGAATCGATATCACATCTCTTAGGAAACTATTCTGTTTGGTTATAATTGTAGAATATCCATCTCAGATCTCAGAAACGAAGAGATCAGATCTAAGCTTTCTCTCTCTCTCTCTCTCTCTCTCTCTCTCTTTGCTAAAATCTCATTCTGGTAATGAAACACTTCATCATTTATTGTACTCCATCTTTTTTTTTCCATTTCTTTTTTTTTGTTTGTCTATTTTCCTTGTCATAGTTTTCTCTTCGATACAAAATGAAACAAGACATTGATTTAGTGAGACATAGACATTTCGTTTCAATCAATCGAAACACTTTCATTCTTTCATCCAAAACATACAGCAATGATCAAATAGTTCGAATAAAAAAAAAAATATGTCCAAAGACATCGAGAGAATCAAAATCAAACGTTTGATATATTGATATATCTTCACAATTGTCGAGATGATTGAATGAATGAATGAAAGGCTAAATTCGAATTGAAAACAATTCGAGCGATGATGAAGAGGATGATCGAGATTGGATCGTTTCAAATTCGAATCATAGATATTTTTGTCTGAAAAAGAATCGGACCCTGAAAATATTATCGATCATATCTCGGAAAAAAAATGAAATTTTGAAAATCTCTATCTCAATTTTGAGTTTGTTTCGATTTCAAACTCTCTCTCTCTCTCTCTCTCTCTCTCTCTCTCTCTCTCTCTCTCTCTCTCTCTCTCTCTCTCTCTCTCTCTCTTTTTGCCTGTCAATTGTTATGGTAAAATTTTATTATCCGATTCGATCCACTGTGGAGTTTTCTCTCTCTCTCTCTCTCTATACTAAACAAGAGATACAAAACAGATTCTGAAAACAAGCCAAGATGTATGGAATTTGTTTCGGCTCGTTCCACTTTTCAATTTTTACCAAATTTACATTTTTTTCGATCCAATTGAAACGGAACAGGAAGATTGTGATGATGATGATGATGATGATGATGACGTTCCTTTACTTTTATTCAACTTCAAATATGAGAGAAAAATATTCAAAAAGAGAAAAAAAATCCCAAATTCAAAAACTAATTTCAAATGAAACGATAACTGTTTTGCTTTCGCTTTCGAAATCATAGATGATGAATTAATCTAGCTCTATTCATTCGAATTCTATTGCATCCGACATAAGAAAAGCCAAATATTTACATTCTCTCTTTGTCTCTCTCTCTCTCTCTCTCTTTTCGTTTTTTTTTTTCATTCACTTATGTAATCGAAATGAGATGAGAAAAAGAAAATGAACAATCAAACAAACAATCTTTGAATGAATGAACGCATCTCTTCAAATCTTCTCATATCTTTTCATTATTCTTTTGAAAAAGAAATCTTGTCAACCGCAATGTCGATTGATTTATTAACTTCGAATGTAAATATCTCTCCTAATGATATTGTGTTGATGTTGATGTTGATGATGCTAATCAGTACCAAAAAACACTGGAATAGTGAAGGATCTAGATGTGAGAGAGAGAGAGAGAGAGAGAGAGAGAGAGAATAAAATTTCACAAAAAAAAATTTCAATGATGAAAAAAAAATTACACTAAAGCTAATAGAAAAGATCTAGAAACTAGGCCTCCTCTTCTTTGGTTCCGAATAGATTCTGTAGAAGCGTTTCGAGATAATTCTTTTGTGTATGTTTGTGTGTGTCTGGTATCGTTTTGAATTCTTTAGCTTTTTTTTTAACCAACAAGAACGAACGAGCAGAGAGTGAGAGAGAGAGAGAGAGCAGAGAGAGAGATGAAAAGAATCCTCTCCAAAAACATCGAAAATAATCTTTATGGTTTGAATTTTGTAACGAAAAAAAAATCGAATTAAAAAAGAGAAAGTTTTAAAGATTTTTTTTTTTGGTTCATTTTTTTTTCTTTCTTTGAAACTAGATCATCTTTTTTTTTTGTTCAAAACGATAGAGAAGCAGGGAAAAAATCGATTTTTTTTCACTCTAACAAAACATTTTGTTTTGGATCGATCGATCGATCCAGAACAAAAGCTCTCGTCTCGATTCCAAACGGAACGAGAAAGTTAAAGTTTCAAAATTTTTTTTTTTGATTAAACTTTTTGAATAGTATCAAACTGGTAGATGTTACAATTATATATTGAAGATGTTTGAGACTTTCATTAGATCAATTGCATCAGAGCATCAATTGAACTGAATCAAAATAGAAGCCTAGATATATACTTAATGATACTTGAAAATTTTGATTTGAAATTAAATTTTGATAATTTCAATTCAAAAATTTAACCAATTCAAATATCAATCTTACCCAAAGCATCATCATTATTATCGCAAACAATGATTAAGTCATCAAGTCAAACAAATCATTTTGGTTTGTTTTGTTTGTTTCCTGTTTCGCTTTTTAATCATTGCGTCTCGCTCTCTCTCTCTTCCAGAAACGCGTTCTAAAATCACATACGAGATCGCAAACAATCCAATTCTTATCGATTTGAATTGCAACATTTCTAGATTGTTGTATCGTTAGATAATAATCTTCAAAACATATAACATTGATTGTATT
Organism: Sarcoptes scabiei; assembly: GCA_020844145.1. Classification (NCBI taxonomy): domain Eukaryota; kingdom Metazoa; phylum Arthropoda; class Arachnida; order Sarcoptiformes; family Sarcoptidae; genus Sarcoptes; species Sarcoptes scabiei. Next base: position 1,035,986 of record CP080482.1, on the reverse strand, counting down.
TAATAATTTGATCTAGAAATCTATTCGATAAATTTTGATTTAATTATCAAAAATCTAAGCCGATCTAAACACTTCACTCTTTCCTTCCTATTCGTTCATATTGATCTCTATTGAATTAAATATCTCTAAATAATTTTGAAGTACCTTTTCAAATATTTCATTGTATCTGTCTCTTATTGTATTTTTTTTTTTGCAATCGGATTTGATTGCAAAAAATTTTTTTTTCTCTGTCCTTTTGGATCAAACTTTTTTGGATACTCTACACACTCTACACACCAACATCATCACATTGTAGGTATCCTTAATGTTCGGCTACCAAGAGACAGGCTTCACTCAATCTCAACATTGCTTGCGACAAAAATCTAACAGATGTTTCCAAGTGTTTTTGTTGTTGTTGTTGTTTTAGTTTTAGTTTCATGATCAAGTACTCTCTTACTATGGTCTCTTGTTTCCATTCTACATTCCTACCTTTTCGAGAGTTCGGATTTTTCGTGCTAAATGAACCTAAAACTATGTGGTTAGTTTATTTTTTTTCTTCCTCCACACCATACCCGTCGTGATTGTGATGAATGAAAGCGAACCTTAAAATTGATGTGATGTCTCTCTCTCTCTCTCTCTCTCTCTCTCTCTCTCTTTCTTTCTCGGGTCTCGGATCCGATCTGATCTCAACAATAATCATTCTGTCATTAGAAGTGAAGACAATTACATTAGTTTGTTATAGCAAGAAAAGAAAGAGAGAGAGAGAAAAAAAACAACCACAAAAAACTAATCGTAACAAATTGATTGTTTTTTTTCTGCAGCGTTTCCACTAGAATCTATATGAACTGGATGAAAGTGATCAAGAACCTAACCATCACCACCCATCAACATCATCAAATTCGAATGTTTGACGACAATGTACAGTGTGATCGGACCAATCGATAGAACAATCGAATCGATAGAAATACCCACTTTGACATCATCATTATCATCGTTCGTTGACAATCATTGTATCTAATCCTTTTTTTTTTTTTTTTTTTGATTCTCAATTGACTTGTGTGCTTTGTGAGCTAGTACCTAGCTAGTTAGAAGCAATGTTTTTTGAAAAGTTTTGATTTTGTTCCCAGCAGCGAAGATGATTTCAAAAATGGGAATAGATTTTCTCACCAAATTTTTTTTTCTCGAGCCGATTTGGTTCGATATTGTTTCATCATCATCATCGATAATTATTAAAAAGGGATTGTAGATGAAACAACAAGGTTTCACTTGAGGACCACATGTATCGAATCATTGGTCTCGTATTTTTTTTCATCATCATCATCATCATCATCAATTGATGCTTGAAACTTGAAACTAAAATTTTGATTCAATTCTAGAGGCTATAACGAATCGATTCAAAATAATTCAATTCAATTAAATAATCAAAAAAAAAAAAATATTTAATTTTTTTTTTAATTCTTCCAAATGACTGCTGTGAATCGATAATAATAATAATTTTTTGATTGAATGTGATTCAATTATTAATCAAAAAAAAAAATTCGAGTGTCGTCTTGAAATCTTTCTCGATTACCCCCCTCCTCACTTGCATCCATCACTTACTTTAGATCTCTATTGGAAAAAAAAATTAAAAAATTCTAGAATTCAAAATGTTCAAAAATTATTCAACCGAATTTTTTCGGTTTTTTTTAAAACTTTTAGAAATTATTATTTTTTTTTCTCACTCTTTTCTCTCTCTCGAAAGCTTAAAAAGCTTCAGAAAATTGAAAAATGTGACAAATTCTAGTTTGAAAGATTTTTCTGGATCACTTCAATTCAACACCTCTCTCTCTCTCTCTCTCTCTCTCTCTTACTGAATTCGAAATCGAATTCGAATTGCATCCGAAGCGATGAAAGTAATCGATTTTTGTATGATGATTATGATGATGATGATAATTTAGATAATGTGGTTACTTTCAATCAGTCAGTGGTCCTATGATCGCTATTCATCGTCGGTTTTCGAGATTCACTCGCGCAGAGAGCGAAAGTGCAAAAAAAAAAATGAAATGAAATGAAATGATTTTGAATAGATCCCTTTCGCTCTCTCTCTCTCTCTCTTTCTCTCTATCCGATTCGATTTGTTCGATCACCATCAGGGTCCAGCATTAGATTTTTATTTCTCAAACAGATGTCCAAACTAACGGAAATGCGAAGCAATCCATAGAGGAAGAAGATTTTTGTTTTGTTTCCATAATGAAATAAGAAATAATTCTCGATTAATATTTTGTGAATGGGTTTTTGGAATCGGTTGGAATCGGAGAAAGATTTACTTTTTCTCTCTCTCATTATTCTCTTTTCGAAGATTTATATATCTAATAAATAGGTCAACACATTTTTGTTTTCCTATCATTTCATCCCTTTCCTTCTGTTTTGGTGAGTGTGTATGTGTGTGTGTGTGTCTAGGTCTTTGTATTGTATGTTTCAATTCAATCAAACACATAAAAACATAGCTGACTTTTATCTTTTTTTGATTGGCTATTATTAAAATCATTTCACAAACCAAACCATAGAGAAAGAGCGAGACCGAATTATCAGACCGAATAAATCTAATTCGAAATGAAAAGAATTCACATTTCTCTCTCTCTCTCTCTACGATGGTCAGTATGGATTCAATTAAAACAAAATTAACACTATTTGTATTCGATTCGAAAGAGGAGAAAGAAAAAAAATATGTACAAACTGTGTTAATAATTTGGTTAATATTTGGGCCACTTCTCAAACATATCCGATCCATTCATTCTTTCGTTTGGATCAAACAAATCATTCAATGTTTTCAATGACGTTTCAATCAATTACCTACACTACCACCTCCATCACCATCACAATCATAACGGTGTGGACATCGAGAATGGTGCTATTGAAAATCAAAACATTTAATCGGGTTAGGTTTTTTTTGTATTGTGTATTGCTCGGTCAGAATCGAACAAGCCTAATGATCTATCTGGTTTGAATGAAAATTTTCTGATCTCGACTATCATCAAACATCGAGAGCGATTATGAAAAGCTATGGAGAGAATAGAGAAAAGATTTTGCTCATACTATATCCGATTTCGATTACAATATCGTCAAGGCAATAATTCTAGATGTTCGGATTCAAAAAGAAAAAAAAAATAAAAATAAACTGACCAATTCAAATTGAATCAGTGGCGATTTTCATCATAAAAATCTAAAAAGATTAGTCCCCATTCTCTTATTCTGGCCAAATGTTGTCGGATTCTAGAGAAGAGATTTTTTTGGCTGAAATTTATCCACGTACTACGTGTTGAAATTCTTAGTTAGAATTTCTCACTTAGATCCTCTCTTGAAACAGAAAAAAAAGGTAATTCAATTCAATTGTTTCGATCTTGTTCTAGTTCAAAACCATAGCTAATAGCTGATCCATTGATTGATTCGATTCGAATTGATAATCGATGTTTTATGATAATCTTATCGAACCATAAAACCCATTAACACACTCGTAACAAGAATGAAAAGAGAGAACAAATAAACGAGAACAAAATTTGTTTGGTTATGATGATTGTAGCAAAGAAAGAAAGTAAAAGAGAGAGAAAGAAAAAGACAAAATCTGTTATTTCTATTGGCTTTCAGCAAAAATGAAAGAGATCCAAGATAATCTATTGAACACATTCAATATGATAAAATACATCGTTGAACCAAACACAAACCGATTAAACCGATTATAATCTTTTTTTTTTTTCGTTGAATTTTGACTATAAACTTCTTTCTACTTCAACACTTTGTGCAGATCTATTTGTCTATTATCCTAGATTAATAATTTGCTACAGAAGCAATAAAACTAAGAATCTAGTTTCTTTTTTTTTTTTTGTGTTCAACCAAATTCTTGCATCATCGATCATCAAGAACATCATCGATATGGAATACAATCTAAATGCGAAAAAGAAAAAAAAACTGTATAGAATATCGAAATCTATAGTTACACTTGTGAAACGTGAGGAGAGAAAAAAAAATTCATCAAAATTCAGATGGATAAATTCAGAATTGTTCCGACAGAGAACATCATTCAAAAAAAAAAAAAAAAAAACAGAATTTAATTCGAAAAAATTATAATGAAATTTTCTAATCAAATCAAACATATTTACCTTGAAGCTTTATCGTATTGGAATTTTTCGCACTTTAAAGAATTTCCAATCAATTTTGATTGCCTGCGGTCAAAAATCCAACGAAAGTGTTTAAGAGTGAGAGAGAGAGAGAGAGCGAGTGGAAAACAAACACAAAATTTCAAATCTAAAAAAAACGTCTTCGATGTTTCAATCGATTTCGATCGAATCTCAGATTGATGAATTTGAATCAATTCATTCTCGAATCTCAATTTTTTGATCGATTACGAAATTCCAGCGTTTGAGTTTCCACGAAATTCGTTTGGTAAAGTTTCACTTGTTTTTGGAAACAAAAACTTAAAACGATTGATTGATTTCACTTTTTTTTTCCCGAATCACTTCTGAAATTCACTTTGTTTTGTTAAATCTCTATGAATTTGATTTCAATTCAAAAAAAAAGGTAACAGCCTTCCAATCTCCACCACCCATTCAGTTTCGATCCAAATGGAATGATATATGGAATCGAAATGCCAATCATAGTACAATATCAAATTACCTTCTCATCAGTCATTCAATATTTATTCTCTCTCTCTCTCTCTCTCTCTCTCTCTCTCTCTCTCTCTCTCTCAATTTTTGCGTTACAAAAATTGTCACTGAAACAGAATCAAATTCTTATGTTCTACCTATGTTTCAACGAGAGGAGAGAAAAAAAAAGCGTAGAGAAGAAATCGAAAAAAAATAGATGCGCAATGTGTTCCAAAACTGATGGAACAATATTGAATAAAATATTGTGCGCGAACCAGATAAGCAGAGAGAGAGAGAGAGAGAGAGAGAGAGAGAGCGATTCGAAACTATCGAAAAAGGAGGTGTAGGCGAACCATCTTTCTTCATCACCATCATCATCATCATCATCGACCGCATAAGATTCTCTTCATCTGGTCGCTGTTGTTATGGTTCATATTGTCTTCCGAATCGATGCGAAAGCTAGGCAAACCAACCAGAAACGATATTGTCACACTCAACATCACCTCATTCATTCACTATTTTGGTTGTGTGTTATAGCGAAAAAAGAATGAATTCAAATAAAAGACGAAAAACCATAACAAGACCATAAGCAGAGTAGAACAATCTGCATGCTGGATACTATGCTGCATGTGCCTTGTGTGCGTGTGTATTGGGTTTGTATGTCTCGATGCATAGAAGTGTGTGTGTCCCAGAATCGCCAAACCCAACCAGTAGGCTGAACCTAAATCGATTCGCTCACTTCTTCTCGATGCATCGACAATAGCAGCGTTCGTTTCACTAAAGAATCTAGATCGAATCTCAATGAACGGGGGGGAAGAAAAATTCCATGAGATTATTTTTTTTCTCCATCGTCTTCTTTTGATGCTCAAAATTTTGATGGATCTTCGAAACAAAAAAAAACTTTTCGTTGTATTGCAAGACGAAAAACAAAAACAATTATGTTCATCGAGAGAAAAAAGTGATCGATCGAGAACAAATCTTCTTCTTCTTCTGCTTCTTTTTTTTTTCTCGGAACTTGATCGATGATGATGTTGGAATATATTTTCGATCTAATGAAAAGTCTTAGAATCTGTCTTAGTCAAAAGTCAAAGTCAAAAAAAAATATTTCATTATCGCAAATCTAGAATGTTGACAATTTTTTCCGTATGCAATCTAGAATATGATAAATTTTTTTTTTCATTCCATTCCATTCTCTTTGGGCACAGATTTGGATCGTACCGATCTACTCGAATCAGTGATACTTTTTCGAAATTTTTCACAATGGCTACAATTTTTTTTTTGGTATTGTCAATGATAATGATGTGTGTGATGTTAGATAATGGAAGATTAATAACAACATAACTTCATCACTGATTCTCTATCACAATGTATATCATAATCTTTTTTTTTTTTTTTTGGATTCGAAACTAGATTTTTAAAGAGCGGAAGAGATTTGTTCGGTAATCTTGGAACAGAATCAAAATAGATTCATTATCGATTATCCGACGATACCGATGATACGAAGCGAGAAAAAAAAATTTAATCCATTAAATTCTGCAACCTTATCGAACGAATTCTCTTGTCTATTATATTATATTATTATTATTATATTGAATATTATTATCTTATCTAGATCGAAACTTACTGAACTCATTTTTTTTTCTAGATACTCTTCGAAAAGTTAGAAAGAAGAGAGAGAGAGAGAGAGAGAGATCAATATTTTGCCTAGATTTCACTAGGAACCATTGATTATATGGTTACACAATAGACCCTAACACAATAGTTTTGTGATGTTCATAATTACCGATCAAATTAGAAAATTGTATTCGGAACGATCGTTTCGTCTCGTCTCGTCTCGTCTCGTCTCTCCATTTCGAACCGAAATCGTTCGCTTCGTTTCTCGTGTAAAGAGCTCGCGTTACAGCGGAAAGCTGAATATATCGAACAAAAATTCTAGATCGATAGGGTCTATCGAAACTACCGAAAAAAGTCGTAATAGTTTATGTTTAACTTTTTATTTCTTTGTATCGAATTTCATGGATCATAATCACTCTAGAGATTTTTGACACATTACGAATGGTATATCGCATAATATGAAGCAATATTTTCCCTATGCTTTGATTTTTTTTTTCCTTCGTTGAATCTTAGATTTTGGAACGGGAGCAGTCAACAATGGAACTTTTTCTCTTTCGATTGATAATATCGGAAACAATTTAGAATTGTAATGGTGATTGGTATCGGTGATTCGGAAGCAAAAACAAACTCTAATTGAATCAAATGATTTGATTAATGTTGAAAATTCTGTTGTTTGTTTGTTTTCTCTCTCTCTCTCTCTCTCTCTCTCTCTCTCTCTCTTTCTCTCTCCTTTCTCTTTTTTTTTGGTATAAAATTAAAACAATAGATTGATTCGAGAAGAATTGTTTCCGATTGATGGGATGGGAGGCGAAAATAAATCTAGATTCTAGAATATTTTCCAAATCCAGAGAGATTTAGACGTAGCGCATATGTGTCATTCGATATTCGATTAACTTTTTCAGAGATCATCAAACCATCGAATATCGAATTCTCGATTGGCTATTCAAAATTGTTCCAAAATCTATCCTTCGGGCTAACAAGTGCATTCAAATCTAAATGGTTTTGTTTGTTTTTTAAACCTCAAAACGATTTGTTTTTTTTTCATCGTTTGAAGAGTAGAGAAAGAGAAAAAAAAAAAAAAAATGAAAATAACATTTCTTTTAAAATTTACAACCTCGACATTGTCTCTGGAGATTTCGATTCTACTTGAAATGGGAAGAGAGAGAGAGAGAGAGAGAGAGAGAGAGAGAGAGAGAGAGAGAGAGAGAATTTGTTTTCCATAATTCGATAATCGATGATGATGTCATAACATCTGCCAAGTCATTCGATACTTTGGCTTTGATCTTTCTTATCGCTCTAGTTCTGATCATTGCTATTGGTTAAATCTCTTCAAATAGAAAATCTTGAAACGATTCGATGCTAGAATTTTTTTTTTCATTTTTGTTCGATGCCAATTTTTGAGAATAAATTCACATTAATTGAGACAATAGTGAGCGAGCTGATAAATTATGAAATTTTAAATAACTTCGATCCCTTATGATATGTATGGGACGATAATGATGAACTTATGCTTGGATGTTTTTCCCATAAAATTTCATCAAAATCGTAACGAATGTTTCACGTATTTCACGAAGGTAGATTGTCGAGAGCATTGGTTTCAATATTGGAAAAAAAAAATAGCACACAATATTGAAACGATTGGATTGTGAACAGAATTTCTGTCTAATCTTGTTCCGAGACTAATTTCTTTTCAAAAATCGCATAAAAAAAAACTTGTTAGGCCATTCAGTTGGATATCATAGTGGTAGAATCATAGTTTTTTTTTTCGCTCTCCGAAAAAATCTCCTCAACGATTGCCGCTTAGAATCGGGGGGAAAAAAATATTTTTTTTTTTTTTCAAATCGCCTATAAAACTCGAAATCATCGAAACAAATCCATTAGTGTTTTGATGCACGTGTCTTCAGATCGCAACGGTTTTCATCCCGATAGAAATAATCACAATGAGAATGAGGTGATTTTAAAAATCAAATCTGAACAATAATTATCGGAAACATTGAGATGAATTTTGAAACAAACCATCATTTTAAAAGTAATCGAAGCAAATTGAATCGAATCTATTTCGTTTCAAAAATCGGACCCAATTCAATGCGGTTTTTTGCTCCCAAAACTCTATCTATCCGAAGTTTTGTTTTAGTTTTAACCAATCATTTTAAAATAGATTAGATTCGAGTGAGTTCTTGGTGTAGAATCTATGTCCAAACTATCATTTTAGTCTGAATTGGAGACGAATTCAAATTCAAAATTATCTTTTAGCTCGATTTTCATCTCAAATTTTCGATAAAATTTCTTTTTTTTTTGTGCCATTCTCTTATCTCTCTTGGCTATCATAATCATTTTTGGAGCCGTTTGGAGCGAGACTAAGAATAATCTCATCTCATATATTATACTGGGTCTCCGACTATACCACACACACACACACACACACACACATAATCGAAGTTTATTATCTCTTCTCTACGAAAAAAAAAGAGAGCGAGAGATAATTTTCAAGTTTCATTTGGAGACTCCATTTTTTTGGATTCGTAAAAAAATGTAATTTAATAACAAAAAAAAAAAAAAAAACTTACTATTTTCGCTCTCTCTCTCTCTCTCTCTCTTTTTCTTGTTCTCAAAAAATCGAAACGAAAAGAGTCTGAAATGATGAAAATTAAAAAAAAAAAAAAGGGAGAAGAGAAGAGTGTGTCTGCGTTTAGCCTAATGAGCCATAAGTGAAAATTCTATGGATTTTTTTTCAAAAAAAAAAAAAAAAAAAAAATTATCGCTTTTCTCGAGACACACGATTCAATTTTTTTTTAATACTATTTCCATCTGAATTTTTCAATTCAAGATGAATTTTTTTTTCACCTCTCTCTCTCTCTCTCTCTCTCTCTCTCTCTCTCTCACTTTCCTCCTCTTGCCTAAAGATTCAAATCTAGTCTAGCGAACTAGAGTATGGGGGAAGAGTGACGACGACTAAATGGCACACGTTTTGTTTTGTTTCGAATCTGAGATTAGTCTAATATATGGCTAAATCTTTGACGAAAAAAAAAATGCGAGAAACCTCACTGGTACGATTCTGAGATCTCGGGTCTAAACGTTCGTTCCATACCGAATGAACCGAATTTTCGATACGGTGAGTCTCTCTCTCTCTCTCTCTCTCGCTCTGAAGTTCATTGAAGATCTGAGAAATTTTCTCCGAAAAAAAAATACCGAACAACAAACAAAACAAATCTCCTTTCGTTTGTTAGATGTTTGTTGAGACAAAAATTTTCTCGCAATTTAAACTAATCTATGTTGAATTTTTTTTTTTTTTTGAATTTCACTTCTATTCTCGAGTCAACTTGATTCACTTGATTAAACTCTCATCAACCAAAACGCTTGTGTATCTTTCGAAAGTGTGTGTGTGTGTGTGTGGGTTTGTGTGTGGGTTCCAGATTCGAGAGAAGCAAATGAGATGAGACAAAAATGAACAACACATACTGATCATCATCATCATCATCACAATAATCGAGTGTTTTAATTTTTTTTTTCTTATTTTCAAATATAGAGAAAAGAAATGGAAAAAAAAAATTTTTTTCTCCAACTTTATCGACGATGTTGTCGTCGTTGATGATCGTTGTTCTAAAGTAATAGAACATCATCGTTACAATCAATTCAATACAAATTCATTGAGACGTGAATGATAAGATTGTGGTTCCATCGCGAACATCATCATCAAATTGGATCAGATTTTTCTTCTTCTTCTTCTTCTTCTTTTTTATCTCTTTCAAATTGCTAGAACAAAATCAAAGCAGACAAGCAACGAATAATAGAATAATAGAATGGTGAAAAAAAAAAATGAATCATTTAAAGTTTTTTTATCTCGAATCCAACGAGATGATGAAGATGATGATGGACGAGGAGTAGAAAAAAAAAAGTTAGGTCCGTAATTGAAAGAACAATAGATTGAAGCAAATCTGATTGATGATGATGAGGATGTTCAGGAGGAGGAGGAGGAGAAGAAGAAGAAGTATCGAGAACGATTATTTTGAAAAGAATCATTCCCTGATTTCGAATTCGAAATCAAACAATCAAATTGATTGCTAGCGAACCAAAGATTTGCATCTCCAAACTCTTCAAAATCATTCAATCTTCGATTCGGTTCGCTAGGTCTTCTTTCCCCTTCTCTCTTTCTATCGAAGATTCTCAGCGATTGATTATTTGATTCGTTCGAATCTCTCTCTCTCTCTCTCTCTCTCTACCTCTCTCGAATTCAATACAAATTCTTTCGTCCGGAGAATTCGATTCTTGAATTGATTGAGAATTAAATCTCTAAATTTTTACCCTTTCCCTACAACTCTACTCATTTTTCGTTCTTTTTCTCTCTCCATTCTTCGTTTTAATCTTCTTAACAATCTTAACAATTTCGGGTTTCGAGCAAACTTCGAAAGCGGAGAAAAGAAAACAAACGAGAGAAGAAAAAAATCAATGCCAATGTTAATTAAAAGTGATTCTGGCCATAGCTATTACTTGATTCTTTCTGAATCTCTCGGTTTCGATTACAATCCAATTTGAAACTTATCGTGTGATTATTGTCCACTTAGAAAGAGAGAGAGAGAGAGAGAGAGAGAGAGAGAGAGATGATACTATATCGGACATACAGATCGGACACAACCATTCAACCGAGAGATGAAAACATTCACTCGAGATGAATTACGATCCATCGTTTCTCCTAATCGCTCTCTCTCTCTCTTCACTCTTGATCGAGAAGTGCTACCGAAAAGTGTATGTTCGACAAGAAATGAAGTAGGGACCCGAGAAAAAAATAATTTCGGAACCATCATGGATCGCTTGTTCCATTTCTCTCTCTCTCTCTCTCTCTCTCTATCTGCTCGAATGTTTTGTTGCTTGATTGTAATCAAAGAATATTAATTAAATCTTCTCTCCATCTTTATCATCTGCATAGTTAGAGAATTGTATCGTTTTCTAATTGATTTGATTTGATCAAAATTATATTCAATCTCTTCTCTAGTTCTTTACGTTTTTTGTAATTTGATTTTTTTGTTCTTCGACCTCCGATAGTCCTAGCTCTAAATTCGTCGACAGTTTTGATTTGTTTCTAATCGAATCGAATTGATTAGATTAACTTTGTTCATTCAAAGTTCGATAGTGTTCAAGAATATGTTAATCATTTCTGAATCTAATTTAATTGAGTCCTTTAGGGGCTGTAGTTTTGTTTGATGTCGTATTCGATCGATCGAAATTAACATTCGTTTTTGCCAAAAGAGGATCATAAACATCGCACCAGAGAAAATTTCGATCGTAAAGAGATTGATCAATTTTTATCAAATCGCAATTTCATTTGATTGATCTGAAACGCTCTCTCTCTCTCTCTCTCTCTCTATCTCTATCTGATCGATTTTCATAATGAAATTCTACTAGAATGTTTTTTTTTTATTTTGGAACCGATTCACATTCTAAAATTCTATCTTGTCATTTTACACATTTCATTCTGGAATGTAAAAAATCCGAATCGAATCAATCAAATTTAATGAAAACCCTACGCTTTAAGCCAATGATCATTGTATCGCTTCTCGGTTGCATTCAATTATCATTATTATCGCTATTGTCGTCAATCATCAAGACACCAGAGAGAGAGAGAGAGAAAGAGAGAGATGAGAAAGCATCGTAATGATGTGAATATGAATCAATTTGAAACAAAAAAAAAAAAAAATGAAACAAAACAAAGAATCGGAACATCGAACCAAAGAAACAAATCCAAATGTTTGTGGATAAGTTCCAAAAAAAAAAAACTCGAGTCAATCGTTGTGGAATAATTCTGAATTTTTTTTATTGCTAATCGAATTCAATTATTTGAATTGGTTTTCATTACTTGTTAAGAGGTCGTACATTGTTATCTCGTTCTCTAAATGAGTTTCGCAACGATAACGACAAAGAAAAAATAAAAAAAAAAAAAAAAAAGAATAATTTTCTCTAACAATACTGGAGATAATTGTAATAATAACGATTCGAGGGGGAAGAGAAAAAAAGAGTTATTTGTTTAATCAATGAGAAACGGAAATAATTTTTTTTTTCGTTTTTTGTTCTCTTTGTTTATCAATTTTCAATTTTATTTGGATAATTTTTTTTTCTGTGTATTATAAAGATCTCGTAGAGAGAGAGAGAGAGAGAGAGAAAAAAAAGAGTTCGTTTATTTCGTCATATTTTAAATGCCACGAAACTCCCACAACAATAATCGTAATCATAAATTTAACAAATGGCTCTCTAAAAGACAGCGAAAATCTCGAAGACAACATCGACGAGGATTGAGAGAGAAGAGCGATTATGAAAATTTCTCTTTTTCGATTTCATCTACTCCTCCATCGTTGTCATCGTCTTCGTTATCGATTGAAAAAGTACCTAATCGACCGAGACAACGTGTCAAAATGTTCCTAGTGATGTCTATTCGTAATCCCAAAGCAAAGAATTCGTACGAAACAGTACGAGCTAATCGATCGAAAAGAGTTTCGATGATATCGAAACGAAGACCAAGAAGGCTAAAAATTAGCAATTTTCAGCGAAATAATCGAATGAATTCGAATTCATTGTCTCCCTACTTAAACAATGGTAGTGAGCGATTGAAGACAGCCAAAATTAATTATTTAGTTAATGATGATGAAAGAATTGTCACCTCAACCATCAACGAGCTCGATAGATTCGAGAGAAATTTTATCGAAATGTTCCAGAAACGGTACCAAAATAATCTAAAAGAATTTGAAGATTTTGCTTCAAAATTATCCAACTCGATTGAGACTATCATTGAAGAGCTAAATTGTAAAAAAAATACTAAATTGATTCTCTGAGACTCACGGATACAATCAATTGAATATTTTATTGCTTGGAGGAAAAAATTAAAAAAAAAACTTCAAAATCTAATTCAAGATCAATCGACAAAGAGAGATGTGTTAGGATTGGTTCAAATTAAGTCAAAGACAAGAACAAAACAAAAAACGAAAAATAACAAAAAAAGAAAATTCTATCACATATTTATGGTTCGAGCTAGTGAAAAAAGACTTGATTCTCGACAAAATGAATGCTTGATTTGTGTGTGTGTGTATGGATGTTTCTTTCTTCATTAAGATCGTAAATAATTAAAAAAAAATCAGACCAATTCCTTGGTTCCATCTGAATCATTATTGTTGGTGATATTATCAATAGTAATATTGTCATTATTGTTAACGTTTCCGGTCGATGCTGAGACAGCATTATCTATCAATGAATCGACCGAATCATGATCGCATCGTTTCAATAGAATCGATCGATGAAGACTCAAAATCAAAACAATTGTAGCGTAAATAATCAAAGCGAGACCGATGAATAAAATCAAAGATGTCACACTGTAGGCGATGATTGTTGGTGCTTTTGTTTGGATTCGAATTTGTGCAGCGATCGAATCCGTTATGTGACTGGAAAATTCCTGCCACATCAATGGGATCATGTTGGATTTGATTTTCGGAAACTTGGTGCCTTGATTTTTGAAATCAACATTCACTTGCATTCGAACCACGAAATCTACTGGAACACCAGTAACTGGTTCGATATCGAAATATGGATCATGTTTTGAAGCTATCGGATGAAGACCTTTGACATTTTTCAAATAGATCGGATCAGCATCGAGAAAATGTGGTTTCGAAATATAGATTGGTGCGCCTTGTTTACAAGCTGATAGATCGAAAACACCAGAAGGTTTTCCGATTGAAAACTCTTGTGGTGGTGTATTGAGTGTTGAAAAAGCTATTAAATTCAATAGCGAAAACAAATTCTGATTAAAATCAAATCAAAAAACGCTGAAAAATACCTTGATATAGATCACTCATCGAGATATTCAATAGATTAGTTAGAGAGCCAAGTCCAATATTCTCTGCTGAAGCGAATGATTGTCGAGTTTTTCTTTCAATTTTATCTTGATTCGGTTGATAGCATCCATTTGAAGGATTTTCGGTGGAATTAAGAAAAGATCCCGGATCAAATCTAAATCTATCGGTCCTCAATCCATTCACATCACTCTCAATATTTGTCGCGTTCAATTTGAGCACGAAAACTCTGCACAGATCTGGCCGAAACATTCGATAAGATTTGATTCCACCGAAAGATTTTGCAGGCGGCAATAGTTCAGCATTGCTAGCGCCAGCTATTTTATTACACTCAGGTCCACTCCAATAGTCTAGTTCTGATGAGCCATTGAACATAATAATTGAGCTGATCAAATTGATGTTTTCGAATCCAGTGAAAGTCTCATATGGGCCATCGAAGGAACCGTTTTGATTTTTCATCAAACCGAATATACAATCAGGCATTAAAGTTTTGTTGATTTTATGGATTAAACATTGGATGTCGCTATGAATACCATCAAAGAGTAATTGATTAGCGTTTCCAGTGATGAAAAAACTAAAATTGAATCTATTCAGCAATAGCAAGATCAACGAACGGAGAATCGGATTCATTGCGGATGAATTGATCATTTTATAGACAGCAATCAAAGGTATGTTTGGTATAGTTATCTTTAAAAATCAGTAAAATTAAACCAAATTAAGTTCAAAGTTAGTCTTAAAAAGTACCTTGGTTTTGTCAAGATCATAAGCCGAGGATTCGGGCTCAGGAAAAAAATACTTTTGCTCCGAAAAAGATACAACCATTTCGTCTTTGGTAAATTTCAAATTCTTCTTAGATATTTTCACCTTGAACACAAAGGGCCCGATTTCGTTTAGGATCGGTGTAGCGCCCGATTCAACTTCAGCTGGGTTTGTGATGTTTAAAAAATAAATTTTTTGGTAGATAGGTATGTCTAAATCTCGCCATAGTTTGAAACCAGGATTTCCAGGAGAAATCGCTAATTTTTTATCTAGAATGGTCTCGATGAGATATGATGAATAGTCGAGAAGAAAAATGCCAAGAATCAGCAAGATAAATCCGATGATCGATGACAAGATGATCTGTTTTCGATGTTGCATTTTGTCGTCGAAAAAAATATCGAACACTACGATACGATAGCTATTATTTGTGCTAAATTGAGAAATTAGATTTTTAGACCAAAAAGAATAGAATTTCACAACTACCCAACTGTTTCTTAGCCAAAGCAAACAAAAATGTTTAAAAAACAAAAAAAACAAAACGATTCTATGTTTTGTAATCGGTTTCAAATGGCTATTATCTTATCATCAGAGACCGATTTGATGTGATTCAATAACAAACAAGAATCAAGATTTCAAAAAAACTAGAAAAAATGCGATTCATCCGATATCAATCGGAATTTATTTAAATTTTTAAAATTTCGATTTGAATTCAGAAAATAAACAAAAATTGCAACACAGCTGATTTCCAGATTTTGTTGACATTGGTGAGTGTACCAAGTTTATACTTGAAAAGTAGTATTAATTACAATGAATGGGAGTTAGGGCAATTAAATATTAGCATGGAACATTAAGAAGTTAATTGTTTTTTTTTGAAAAACTAAGGTTTCATTCTCTCTTATCAGATCTAATTCGAATGCCAGTTCTTCAAATATAATTAGATTGACAAATTTATTACAATCTAGAATTGAAGAGGGTTGATTTGATTGGAGTGTTGATTGAATCAATGTGATTGGAACGAAAAAAAAAAAACAAAAGATCGAAACAAATTGATTTCGAAAGGGAAAAAGATTTTTATGGATTTTTTTTTTTGATCAATCTAGATCATAATTTTGTCGCCGTTGACGTCGATTATGATTGTTGATCTTGTTCATCTTACTTCGTATCAGCATCAAAACTTGCCAGAATAGATTCGGTTTATTTTTTACAACTTTAGTTGTATGGGCTGTCGATTGATTCAGATTGACAAAAACTTCATGACAATTGGTCTTGTTGTCTTTGAACAATGGTCTGTTTGCGAAATGATTCTTCTTTGTCCGATCTTCATCTTGAATTTCGGTATCGAGAGGAGTCAAAACCCAATGATCACCGCATTTTCCAAACACTAACGAGTTGCGTTTGTTTTCCGTCCGAGCTAATGAAGTATTACTGAATGGTGAAGAAAGTGCATCTTTGATTCTCGATTCGATCTCGATTTTCACTGGCGCGTATTCGTTTCGACGACAACCTGTTCCTAGTTGTCCGTAATAATTTGATCCAAAACCAAGAAGTTTACCATCTTCACTCACTGCGAGAACATGATTTTGGCCACAAGTCACTTGTTTTATCGGAAAATCTCTGCCATCAATTATTTTTGTTGGAATGTTACGATAATTGCAACGATCACCGATACCTAATTGACCGAAAGCATTATGGCCCCAAGTAAAAATATCACCTTTTTTCGACAACGCCACTGAATGATGTTGACCGCATGCGATTTCGACAATATTTTCACGATTCAACGCCACATTTAAGACCGGTTCGAATTGATTCTCATTCGAACCAAGACCTAATTGACCCCAGAAATTGTAGCCCCAACCAAGAATAAGACCACGACTAGTCAATGCTAATGAATGAAAAGCGCCACAATTGATCGCGACGATTCTTTCTTTTCGTAGAGATAAAATCTGCTGCGGCAGATTGGTTTTCGGAATTTTTTTCAACGCTAACTGACCGAATTCATTGCTACCGCAAGCGAAAACTTGTCCATTTTTGGTCAGTGCAAGAATATGATCACGTCCGGCTGCGAATTCGATTATTTTTCTCTTGTTCAATGTTGGTACCGGTTTCGGTTCACTAACGTACTCATCACAGCCGACACCTAAACAGCCGGAATTGTTTTTACCATAGGCGAAAACATGATCATTTTTGGTGATGAAAAAAACACAATCACTTTCACGGCCGAAGACAAAAACTCTTTTGATATCGGCATAGAGATAGCTATCGAGATCGTTCAGAATCGGTAACGAACGTCTCAATTTTCGACGTTCTAATGTCATTTTGGGCGAAAGTTTTTTTTTTCTCAAATCAATCTGCAGTCGAATGGAACAAATCACTCGACGAAATCTATTCGCTTCTCATAGATCATCTTTTCCATTTTATTTTTTTTGATCTTCGATCTCGATGCTCAGAGATTAAGAGAGAATTATGGTCCAGAAGAATCGATTTGATGACCCACAATCACAAACTACAATTTGTTTAGAGAAAGGCAAAGATTTATAGAAACAAACAAAACAACAAAATAATTTTAGTTGAAAAGAAGAACTCTTTCAACGGAATGATGTTAATAATGTTGTCGTCATTGTAGATGTTAGCGATGATGGTGATGGTTTGTTAATGAAATTCTTAACTAATACCAATTAGAATCGCTAAAAGTAAACTCTAGTTTACTCTATAGGAATAGTTTTATTTTTTTTTTAAAAAAAAAAAACCTAACCTTAAAAAAACTGAATGAAAAGAAGTGGTTGATGATTGCATCTCAGATTCTCTTCGAATAACTAATCTAACACTCTCGAAAGAAACTCATCGAAACAAATTTCTCAAAATTCTCTTAATGTTTGTTTCGCATTCTGTTTTCTCACATTCTGTTTGCTATTAAGCTAGTGTTGTGAAAAATTAAGAATTATTTCATCCATTCATTCATTGATCTATTTATTCAAACGATTCTCGACATTGAAAAAAAGAATTAGCATTGAAAATTTTCTAAAAAAAAAACAAAATCGCTAATTTTATTTTGGATTTATCTAAATCCAATCTTGAATCGATGAGAATTTGTTCGAAAAAAAAACATATTAAGATTTCTAGATGCGTTTAAGCGAGAAAAAAAAAATTTTTCCGATTTTAAAGAAAATTTTAATGTTGTTTTTCTTTTTATGTTCAACAATTTTCTCTTCTCTCTTCACCTCATTCTCTCTCTCTCTCTCTCTCTCTCTCTCTCTCTCTCTCTCTCTCTCTCTCTCTCTCTCTGTCTCTCTTTTCATTAGAGAATTGGTTAGTTGGAAAACTCAAGTTTCGATGATTGACATTTTCGACATTCCAATTGGCAATGATCCCGATTTTCATTTCTCACTAAACAAAAAACTTCTCCACCATCTTCGAGAATATGTTTATGCTAATTAAAAAAAAAAAAACAGACGAGGCAAGAAGAGTACAAAATGTTCATTTCGATTTCATCCGAAATGAACGAAATCAGAGAAAGCTATCAGAGAGAGAGAGAGAGAGAGAGAGAGAAGTAGGTGACAACAACAGCATCCATCAACGAGAACAACAATAAAAAAAAAAAACAAGCCAAAACAAAACAGAAAAAAAGAAAATGAAAGATTCTATTTTTAATTCTTTATCAAATTTTGATTCTTGGTCTGATTTTGAAAAAAAATAAACCAATATAGCAAGACAATTTTGAAAGATTCGATGAAAGAGAGGGGAAAAGATAAGAAAAGAAAAAAAAACGATTCCATTTCTCTCTACTGATCAGATAATCTCCATCTCCAAATGCAACGATTGAATTGAAACAAAAAAAAAAAAAAAAAAGACCGGAAGTGTAGCGAAAAATCGGAACGGAAAAGAACTTTTTTTCAAATTGTAAGATGAAAAAAAATTTATTATTTAATTTTAAATATAAAAAAAATTTTATGAATGAATGAAATTGTTTGAAATCAAGATTTATAACAACAATAGTTGTTAATAGTACAATCACAACAAAGTTTTGATAGTAATCTTGAAGCAGGATGAAGAAAAACAATTATTTCTAATACGTTTCAGAAATGAAAATTGAATTCTTTTTTCTTTTTTGTTTGTTTGAATTGTCGCCCTTGATTGTGATGGATATAACAAAGCGAATAAAGAATTACATAATATTGTTATGTAAACATTAGAAGATTCTCAATTCGTTTGATATATTCATTGAATTCATTTTTTTTTTCGCTTCCCAAAACGTATGAAACAATCTTCTTCTTCTTCTTCTTCTCCATCGAACTTCAGATACATTTCGACTGTTTATCCAATTTGAAGTTTGGAATTTTATTGCTCTGTTTCAAATTGATTTGAAAATTATTTCGATTGCATTTTCTTTGAGCTTTGATCTTTTCCTGTTTTGCTTTTACTCAAAACTGGTATTTTTGTTCCTTGCTGGTGTTGCTGCTCAGAACTTGTTGTAGGTTCCACAACAGTGTCCAATGTTGATCCACTTGTTGCGGATGATTTTTTCGAACCTCCAACTTTTATATACGCTTTAGGGTCCACAGGTTTCTGTAAAAAACCAATAAATCAGATGAAATTGAATGGAAATAAATCGAAATGTAACACTTACTTTAGGCTGTGGTGAAGGTCGGACTATTTTGGAGGTCGAATGAGCAATATCTCGCTCAGGTGTTGATGTTAATCTTCAGAATAGATAAACTTTTAGCACATTCGTTCATTATTTTCATTGAAATACCTGAAAGTCATTCTGGGTTTAGATTCAATTTGTGGTGGAGTTTTTGATTTACTAGATTCTCTCGATGACGAAGATGATGAATGAGATGTGGAGACGAATTTTCCAAATTTATTCCCAACTCTTTCTTGTAGACTAGTTTTTCGTGCACCAGAATCGGCAACATCGTCAGTTTTGGGTTTTTGGTGTCTGCTTACGCTACTTCCAGACGTCTCTTTGGTTAAATGTCCAGATTTTAACGGTGGACTCTTTCCTTTCACAGTACTAGGTGCTTGTTTTACCGCCGAACTGTATGTTTTTCGCATAAAACCAAATGGTTCAGCGGTTGTGGAGCTTGAAGTGCGAGGTTTAACAGCTGGTATCTTAGAATCTTGCTGTTTAAATGCGCGGGAAATCAGATTTCCGGCTTTATCTTTAACTGGAGAAATAGTATCACGAATTGTTTTCCTCACTAAATTGCCAATATTGCTACTCTCCTCGACCGTTGGATCCATCATCTCAACAGATTCATCAATAGATTCTTGTCCATCAGATTTTTTACGCACAACTCTTGTGATAATCTTGCCAGTTGGATCTTTGATCGTTAATGATCTTGTTCTGATTGCTTTACGAATGATATCATCGATGTCACCATCAGAGTTTTCAGCATCCATCTCGAATTCTTCGATCGACTCTGCACCGTCAGGTTTCATGCGAATAACTCTTGTGATCACTTTGATATTAGGATCTGTGATGTCTACCTCAGCTGAACGGATCGAATCTCTAATGGCGTCATCGATATCGGAATCAGGATGATCTGGTATGGTTTCAAATTCTTCCACAGTTTCTTCATCACCACCTGGCACTTGTCTCACAACTCTAGTGATGATTTTGGTGTGTGGACTTGTTGAAGAGAAGCGATTACTATCGCTAAGTTCTGGATCAATTTCAAGCTCTTCAATAGATTCAGAGCCGCCAGGCTTCAACCGAACGATACGTGTGATGACTTTTTCGGTCGGTTGTTTCATTCTTGATGCGGTGGTACAGACAGCTTTGCAAATCATCTCATCGATTTCTTTTTGAGACATGTCAGGATTCATTTCTAATTCTTCACTTGATTCTTCACCATCGGGTTTGATTCTAATAATCCTAGTGATCATTCTACCGTTAGGATCTTTTCTACGACTGGTGTGTATGGCTTTTCTGATAGTCTCGTTGATATCATCTTCGGTTGAATGAGGATCCATTTGAACCTCTTCCATCGTATCTTCTCCTTCTGGTTTCAACCGAATAATTTTCGTGATAATTTTACCATCATTATCACGGATTGTTGATGTTTGAGTTCTAAGTTTTTTACGAATGATATCATCGATATCGCTTTCAATTGATTCTTCTTCTAATGAATCTTGACTGCCAGGTTTACGTCTCAAAATTCTTATTATTATCTTTTCTCTCGATTGTTTCGGTCGCGATGATATGGTTCGAATAATCTTTCTAGATACTGCATCGATTTCTTTATCACTAGTGTTTGGACTCATTTCAAATTGTTCGATTATCTCTTCTCTTGAAGGCTTCAAACTTATCATACGGATAATGATACGAACTTGTAAATCTTTCGATTTTTGACTAGATGCTTTGATCGATCTTCGTAAAGACTCTAAGAATCTGTTCGGATCCAATGTCGGTGCGAATTCGATCTCTTCAATTATCTCTTCCCATACAGATTGCAATCGTTTTGATGGTGTTGTGGATTTCTCCACAGTTTTACGAACCAAATCATCAACATCTTTGGCAGCGTTTCGATCTTTCTTTTTAAATTTTCTTTTCAAAAATTTCACTCGAACTTTATCTTTTGCGTTTTTAATTTTCGATGGTGATGTCAAAAATATTTCCTTAATCAAATCATTTGTTTCATCTCGAGACATTCTTGGATCGATTTCAATCTCTTCGATTGATTCGCCACCATTCGGATCCAATATGACAATTTGTAGAACTAATCGTTCATCTGGATTCTTAGATTTTGTTACTGGATCGATTGTTGAAGCGACAATTTCTTTTAGATTTTTATCAGGACATTTAACATCGATATCGAATTCGTTAAGCTCTTCATCTACATATTCATCCTTGACTTTTCGATGATATATCGAACAAATCAATTTACTCTTTGGATTTTTAGCTTTGTTCGATGACGTAATAAGAATCTCGTTGATGATGTCGGAGATTTCTGAATCAGGAGTATCTTGATCTATCATGAACTCTTCGATCGAATCACCATCAGGCGAAATAATTAGAAATCTAATCACTAATTGTTTTGCAGGATTTTTCGATTTGGATATCAAGCTGACGATTTCGCCTAATTTTTGCGTTGAATCTTTGGCATCTATTTCGAATTCTTTAATCGGCTCATCTTCTTCATCAGATTGATCTTCTTCCTCTTGCATCATTTCGAATTCTTCGATCTCTTCTTCTTCTCCCGATCTCTGTTTGATCACTCTGGTCGAAATTTTTGCTGGGCCTGAAATTTCTGCTGTATTTTTGTTGATTTTTTCTTTTATGATCGCATCAATATCATCGATTTCGGGATCTAATTCGATCTCTTCAACGACTTCCGTTCCGTCTTGTTTTTTAATCACCACTCGAGTGATAATTTTGTTTTGTTTCGGACTCACGTTCTTTCTGATTATCTCATCGATAGATTTTAGAGCATTTTTTGGATCAATTTCATACTCTTTCGATGTTTCCCGCCCATCTAGTTTGGTTTTGACAACTTTAGTAATGATCTTAACATTAGGATCTTTGATTTTTCTCTCGGTACATTTATTCACTCTTCGAATCGCATCTTCAATATCTTTTTTGGTCGCATCGGATGGAATCTCAAATTCTTCAACACTTTTTTCTCCATTCGGTTTTTTGAAAATCACACGGATCACGATTTTATCATCAATGTCGACAGAAAGATCATCTGGCGATCTTCTTGGAGACTCTTTCGGTTTGTTTCTGCTCAAAAATTGTGCCAAAATTTCTTCCCTAGGATCTTTGAGTTGAAGATTTTTAATTATCTCAACAATTTTTTGTTCTGGTTGTTTCGAGATGATCGGAAACTCTTCGATCGTTTCACCGAGTCCAGGAATCTTTCTAACGATTCGTAAGATCAAAATTCTAGTAGGATCTCTTGCTTTTGATGTTGTCTTCTGTATGATATCGTCCATGATCTTTTCCGGATGTTTTGGATCGATTTTGAATTCCCCTATCGGTTCTTCAGAACTTTCCTTACTTCTCTTCTGTCTAGGCTTGCGTTTTAGAATCTTGAAAATAGCTTTGTGATCTGGGCTATGAAATTTCGATGCCGATTGTTCAAGGATGTCATTGATGATTTTTTCAATATCTTTACGTTTGTAATCGGGCTCCAAAACAATCTCTTCATGATATTCACTTCCATCTGGATTAATTATTATGAGACGAATCAATACTTTTTCGCTAGGATTCAATTGTGAGAATGTCGAGGAAGTTTTTTCAATAATATCGTTGGTTTTTGTCTTCAAGTTTTCTGGATGAACAATGAAATCAGCAACCAATTCTTCTTCATTCATTTCGTTCGCTGCACGTTTCAAAAGTTCCGCACTAGCTTCATCTTTTGGATTAGTTAGTTTCTTAACAATATCATTGATAATCTGGTCTAGTGTATCTTTGATGTCGTCTTCTGTGATATCGAAATCGATTTCGATCTCTTCAATCGGATCGATAGACCCATCCGATCTAGTGATTACAAATCTCAGAACTAATGTTTCATTCGGCTGTTTAGAATCAATTATTTTTTTGATAATTTCGTCGGTAGAACTTTTTGGATGTTTGCGATCAATTTTAGTTTTCGTTATAAGAACATCTGGATCCTCTTCAAAAGGCTCTTTAGGAATCGATCGATCTTTTTCGGAAGATTTAATGCCAAATTCTTTCGGCTTTTCGAGACGAAATTCAGGCTTTGATTTTTCTTTTTGATTATCTTGAACATCGGATGTCTCGAAAGCTCTTGTCAATTCAATTTTTTCAAGCTTTTTCACTTTAGGTTCAATGTTTTGATCTATGATATTTTCTGTCTCACTCAAATCCTTTGGAAATGCCCTAGTAATATCCTCAGCTAAACTTTCAGCAGTTTCACTTGAATCACTTTTCGGCACTTTATCTTTCAAAGACTTATCAGATTTTATAGTCTTTGAGGTTTTAGGATCAGGCATTTTCTCAGGTTTTCCCATATACTCTGTGATGATATTGCCAGCATAATCTTTGACGACGAGTCCAGTAGGCAGATCGGTAACTTTGGATGGCTTTTCGGAGCGTTTCGGCTTGACTGCCTCGGATGGTACAGAAGATTTTGTAAATTTTGACACATCTGGATGTATGCGTTCAGGTGATAGTGAAATTTTCTCTTCATTCAATGGAATTTTCTTGACGACTTGAGTCACTGGTTCTATAGCGACCGGAAGTTCTGGTTCACCAGGAGCAGACTTCACAATTTCTAATGAGAGAAAAAAATATTTTAGAGAATTGAAAGAACAAAATTTTAAATGAAAAGCAATAGAACAAAATAAAGCAAATCGATTATAATTAAAAGAATTAATAAAATTCACAGCATAAGCAATAGGGATAGAAAATTTCTGAAGGAAAATGGCGAGGAAAGAAACATCTGAAAATAGCAAGAGAAACGTGAGGAATCAACGCAATAGAATAATTAAATCGGAAAAAAACAAAAGCAAAAAAGCACAAATATATTCTAATTGGAACAAAAAGATCCAATTGAACAGATAATTTCTGATTCACGCGCCGTATGAACGAATTTGATAAACAGTTGTCACTCTCAAAGCGGTATTTAGCGAACATTTAATTTCGCGGGATGCGATAAAAATTCAAATCGATTACCTGTTTCTGATTGATTCAATAATTTCCCTAATATATCACCAGCATGATCTTTGATAACAGAAGTTATGTTTGTCAATGTTTGATCGAAAAAAGATATATTTTTTTCGAGCACTGTATTTGCATCTTTGCCTTTCTTGTCATCAGGCTTGGTTGGTGCTTCTTTGCTCGGTTCTTTCTTGTCATCAGGCTTTGTTGGTGCTTCTTTGCTCGGTTCTTTCTTGTCATCAGGCTTTGTTGGAGCTTCTTTACTCGGTTCTTTCTTGTCATCAGGCTTTGTTGGAGCATCTTTCTTGCCTTCAGGTTCAGTTGGAACATCTTTGCCTGGTTCTTTCTTGTCTTCAGGCTGAGTTGGAGCTTCTTTGCTTGGTTCTTTCTTGTCATCAGGTTTAGTCGGAACATCTTTGAATGGTTCTTTCTTGTCATCAGGCTGAGTTGGTGCATCTTTGCCTGGTTCTTTCTGGTCTCCTGGTTTAGTCGGTGCATCTTTGCCTGGTTCTTTCTTGTCATCAGGCTGAGTTGGTGCATCTTTGCCTGGTTCTTTCTTGTCTTCAGGTTTAGTCGAAGCATCTTTGCCTGGTTCTTTCTTGTCATCAAGTTTAGTCGAAGCATCTTTGCTAGGTTCTTTCTTGTCATCAGGTTTAGTCGGAACATCTTTGCTCGGTTCTTTCTTGTCTTCAGGCTTTGTTGGAGCTTCTTTGCTCGTTTCTTTCTTGTCTTCAGTCTTGGTTGGGGCTTCTTTGCTCGGTTCTTTCTTGTCTTCAGTCTTGGTTGGGGCTTCTTTGCTTGGTTCTTTCTTGTCATCAGGCTTTGTTGGAGCTTCTTTGCTCGGTTCTTTCTTGTCTTCAGGCTTTTTTGGAGCTTCTTTGCTCGGTTCTTTCTTGTCATCAGGCTTTGTTGGAGCTTCTTTGCTCGGTTCTTTCTTGTCTTCAGGCTTTGTTGGAGCTTCTTTGCTCGGTTCTTTCTTGTCTTCAGGCTTTGTTGGAGCTTCTTTGCTTGGTTCTTTCTTGTCTTCAGGCTTGGTTGGGGCTTCTTTGTTTGGTTCTTTCTTGTCATCAGGCTTTGTTGGAGCTTCTTTGCTCGGTTCTTTCTTGTCTTCAGGCTTTGTTGGAGCTTCTTTGCCTGGTTCTTTCTTGTCATCAGGTTTGGTTGGGGCTTCTTTGCTTGGTTCTTTCTTGTCTTCAGGCTTGGTTGGGGCTTCTTTGCTCGGTTCTTTCTTGTCTTCAGGCTTTGTTGGAGCTTCTTTGCCTGGTTCTTTCTTGTCATCAGGTTTAGTCGAAGCATCTTTGCCTGGTTCTTTCATGCCTTCAGGCTGAGTTGGAGCTTCTTTGCTTGGTTCTTTCTTGTCATCAGGCTGAGTTGGAGCTTCTTTGCTTGGTTCTTTCTTGTCATCAGGCTGAGTTGGTGCATCTTTGCCTGGTTCTTTCTGGTCTCCTGGTTTAGTCGGTGCTTCTTTGCTTGGTTCTTTCTTGTCTTCAGTCTTGGTTGGTGCTTCTTTGCTTGGTTCTTTCTTGTCATCAGGCTTTGTTGGTGCTTCTTTGCTCGGTTCTTTCTTGTCATCAGGCTTTGTTGGAGCTTCTTTACTCGGTTCTTTCTTGTCATCAGGCTTTGTTGGAGCATCTTTCTTGCCTTCAGGTTCAGTTGGAACATCTTTGCCTGGTTCTTTCTGGTCTCCTGGTTTAGTCGGTGCTTCTTTGCTTGGTTCTTTCTTGTCTTCAGTCTTGGTTGGGGCTTCTTTGCTTGGTTCTTTCTTGTCATCAGGCTTTGTTGGTGCTTCTTTGCTCGGTTCTTTCTTGTCATCAGGCTTTGTTGGAGCTTCTTTACTCGGTTCTTTCTTGTCATCAGGCTTTGTTGGAGCATCTTTCTTGCCTTCAGGTTCAGTTGGAACATCTTTGCCTGGTTCTTTCTTGTCTTCAGGCTGAGTTGGAGCTTCTTTGCTTGGTTCTTTCTTGTCATCAGGTTTAGTCGGAACATCTTTGAATGGTTCTTTCTTGTCATCAGGCTGAGTTGGTGCATCTTTGCCTGGTTCTTTCTGGTCTCCTGGTTTAGTCGGTGCATCTTTGCCTGGTTCTTTCTTGTCATCAGGCTGAGTTGGTGCATCTTTGCCTGGTTCTTTCTTGTCTTCAGGTTTAGTCGAAGCATCTTTGCCTGGTTCTTTCTTGTCATCAGGTTTAGTCGAAGCATCTTTGCTAGGTTCTTTCTTGTCATCAGGCTTAGTTGGTGTTTCTTTGCTTGGTTCTTTCTTGTCTTCAGTCTTGGTTGGGGCTTCTTTGCTTGGTTCTTTCTTGTCATCAGGCTTTGTTGGAGCTTCTTTGCTCGGTTCTTTCTTGTCTTCAGGCTTTTTTGGAGCTTCTTTGCTCGGTTCTTTCTTGTCATCAGGCTTTGTTGGAGCTTCTTTGCCTGGTTCTTTCTTGTCTTCAGGCTTTGTTGGAGCTTCTTTGCCTGGTTCTTTCTTGTCATCAGGTTTGGTTGGGGCTTCTTTGCTTGGTTCTTTCTTGTCTTCAGGCTTGGTTGGGGCTTCTTTGTTTGGTTCTTTCTTGTCATCAGGCTGAGTTGGTGCATCTTTGCCTGGTTCTTTCTTGTCATCAGGTTTAGTCGAAGCATCTTTGCCTGGTTCTTTCATGCCTTCAGGCTGAGTTGGAGCTTCTTTGCTTGGTTCTTTCTTGTCATCAGGCTGAGTTGGAGCTTCTTTGCTTGGTTCTTTCTTGTCATCAGGCTGAGTTGGTGCATCTTTGCCTGGTTCTTTCTGGTCTCCTGGTTTGGTCGGTGCATCTTTGCCTGGTTCTTTCTTGTCATCAGGCTGAGTTGGTGCTTCTTTGCCTGGTTCTTTCTTGTCTTCAGGCTTTGTTGGAGCTTCTTTGCTCGTTTCTTTCTTGTCATCAGGCTTTGTTGGAGCTTCTTTGCTCGGTTCTTTCTTGTCTTCAGGCTTGGTTGGGGCTTCTTTGCTTTGTTCTTTCTTGTCATCAGGCTTTGTTGGAACTTCTTTGCTCGGTTCTTTCTTGTCTTCAGGCTTTGTTGGAGCTTCTTTGCTCGTTTCTTTCTTGTCATCAAGCTTTGTTGGAGCATCTTTGCCTGGTTCTTTCTTGTCTTCAGGTTTAGTCGAAGCATCTTTGCTCGGTTCTTTCTTGTCTTCAGGCTTTGTTGGAGCTTCTTTGCTCGGTTCTTTCTCATCTTCAGGCTTGGTTGGTGCATCTTTGCCTGATTCTTTCTCGTCATCTGGTTTAACTTGATCTTCTTTGCTCGGTTCTTTCTTGTCATCAGGTTTGGTTGGGGCTTCTTTGCCTGATTCTTTCTTGTCATCTGGTCTAACTAGATCTTCTTTGCTTGGTTCTTTCTTGTCTTCAGGTTTAGTCGAAGCATCTTTGCTCGGTTCTTTCTTGTCTTCAGGTTTGGTTGGGGCTTCTTTGCCTGGTTCTTTCTTGTCATCTGGCTTGGTTGGGGCTTCTTTGCCTGGTTCTATCTTGTCATCAGACTTGGTTGGAACTTCTTTGCCTGGTTCTTTCTTGTCTTCAGGCTTGGTTGGGGCTTCTTTGCCTGCTTCTATCCTGTTATCAGACTTGGTTGGAACTTCTTTGCCTGTTTCTTTCTGGTCTCCTGGTTTAGTCGGTGCATCTTTGCTCGGTTCTTTCTTGTCATCAGGCTTGGTTGCTTCTTCTTTGCCTGGTTCTTTCTTGTCATCAGGCTTTGTTGGAGCATCTTCGCCTATTTTCTTCAGAGTATCTTCACCATCTTTTTTCGACAAAATCATATTGATCACATTTCCGGCTTCATTTTTAAGAGCGGATCCAATGATGTCTATACTCTGACTAATTACATTACTGATTTTCTCGCTATCGACTTTTTTATTCTCCTCATCGCCAATTGTTTGTTCTAAGTCTCGAGGCTCATCAATTTTTTCTATGCTCTTTTTTGTTCCAAAAAGCTTCTCAATAGTCTCTTCTGCGTTGAATTTCAAAGTTTTGCTAAAGTTATCGATGTTCTCATTGATTTCTTTTTTTAGATCTATTTTCTCATCTTGTCCATCTTTCTCATCTACAACGATTTTATCTTTTTCAGATGATTTTTTTGTTTTCTCAATTATTTGTTGTAAAACGTTCTCAGCATTATCTTTAAGAACACTGGAAATAATTTGCATTGGTTCTTCCATACTTTTTGGTAGCTTGAATGAAAATTCTGTTTCAGGAACGTTCTTAGCCTCGATATATTGTTCTTCTATCTCTTGATTTGAATTTTCCTTTGCTTCGATTGGTTTTTCTGGAGTTTTTTCTAACTTATCTGGCGAAATTTGTTCAGAATCCTTAGGTTTAGATTGCGAGATTTCTTGTTTTTCAACAAATTTCACAGGTTCAAACATTGTCTCTATGATTTTTTTTTCAGATTCGATGTCTTTTTTATCGGTTGTTTCGAATAAATCGTCTGGTAAAGAAAGAATCAAATCTTCAGGGTCCTCATGCTTTTCCCATCTACCATCACTCTTGTAGCTTCTTTTTGACAATTCTTTAGTTTTTAGGGTCTTTCTTGGTTCAGTGCTCTTGGTTTTATCAGAATCTTTCTCTTTCCCATTCTCTATGTCAAGCTTTGGATATAATTTCGTGAATTTTTCGTCTTCTTTCTCATCAGATTTTGCCTGGTCATGTTCTTTTTGCAAAGAATCTGTCTTTACACCGTCCCTACTTTGTTTACCAGAATCTTCTTGGACAGAATCTTTAGAAAAATCATCACTACTTTTGATTAAATTCTCTCCATCTTCGAACATTTCTTTTTGATCCGAGAGTTTCGAATCTTTCGCATCCGATTGAGGCTGACTGATAAATCTAGTTATAACATTAACAGCTTCATTTTTTATGGCTAAACCAAACGCATCTATTCCTTGATTTATGACATTCTCAATCTGACTCGATTTGTTTTTCTTTCTCTCATCTTCATCATCTAAGCTAGGATAGACTGTTTCAGGTGGATTCGTATTGAATATTTTTTCCAGAACATTTCCTGCGCTATCTTTCAACTTACTACCTATCTTATCTACGTGTTGATTGATTAGATGCTCCAACTGGACAGGCTTCTGATCTTCTCGATTTTCTTCATCCAGAGGTTTCAATTCGGGATAAATTTCGGGCTTTTGAGGCTGTCCAGTTGTCTTAACAACGTGATCAATAACTCCTCCAGCATTTTCTTTGATGAGGTTACCTAGTATTCCTATCGGCTGCTCAAAACTTTTAGGAAATTTGAAAGAGAATTCTGTATCAGTAGCTTTTTTAGAGACGAAAGGCATCTCTTCTTTGAAGATTTCATCAATAGGTTCTTCATTCGAGAATTTATTTTCTTCGTCAGTTGCAGTAGATAAATTCATAACCTTAGCTTGATGATCTGAAATTGAAATTTTTGTTATTGGAACTTCTTGGCAAGGTTCTCTTTTGTCATCAGGTTTAGTTGGTGCTTCTTTGCCTGGTTCTTGCTTGTCGTCAGGCTTGACTAAAGATTCTTTGCTTGGTTCTTTCTTGTCATCAGGCTTGACTAAAGCTTCTTTGCCTGGTTCTTTCTTGTCATCAGGCTTGACTAAAGCTTCTTTGCCTGGTTCTTTCTTGTCATCAGGCTTGACTAAAGCTTCTTTGCCTGGTTCTTTCTTGTCATCAGGCTTGGTTGGAGCATCTTTGCTCGGTTCTTTCTTGTCTTCAGGCTTGGTTGGAGCATCTTTGCCTAGTTCTTTTTTGTCATCAGGCCTGGTTGGTGCTTCTTTGCCTGGTTCTTTCTTGTCATCAGGCCTGGTTGGTGCTTCTTTGCCTGGTTCTTTCTTGTCTTCAGGCTTGACTAAAGCTTCTTTGCCTGGTTCTTTCTTGTCATCAGGCTTGACTAAAGCTTCTTTGCTCGGTTCTTTCTTGTCTTCAGGCTTGGTTGGAGCATCTTTGCCTAGTTCTTTTTTGTCATCAGGCTTGGTTGGAGCATCTTTGCTCGGTTCTTTCTTGTCTTCAGGCTTGGTTGGAGCATCTTTGCCTAGTTCTTGCTTGTCGTCAGGCTTGACTAAAGATTCTTTGCCTGGTTCTTTCTTGTCATCAGGCTTGGTTGGAGCATCTTTGCCTGGTTCTTTCTGGTCTCCTACTTTAGTCGGTAAATCTTTGCCTGGTTCTTTCTTGTCATCAAGTTTCGTTGGTGCTTCTTTGCTCGGTTCTTTTTTGTCATCAGGCTTTGTTGGAGCATCTTTGCTCGGTTCTTTCTTGTCTTCAGGCTTGGTTGGAGCATCTTTGCCTAGTTCTTTTTTGTCATCAGGCCTGGTTGGTGCTTCTTTGCCTGGTTCTTTCTTGTCATCAGGCCTGGTTGGTGCTTCTTTGCCTGGTTCTTTCTTGTCTTCAGGCTTGACTAAAGCTTCTTTGCCTGGTTCTTTCTTGTCTTCAGGCTTGACTAAAGCTTCTTTGCCTGGTTCTTTCTTGTCTTCAGGCCTGGTTGGTGCTTCTTTGCCTGGTTCTTTCTTGTCTTCAGGCTTGACTAAAGCTTCTTTGCCTGGTTCTTTCTTGTCTTCAGGCTTGACTAAAGCTTCTTTGCCTGGTTCTTTCTTGTCATCAGGCTTGGTTGGAGCATCTTTGCTCGGTTCTTTCTTGTCTTCAGGCTTGGTTGGAGCATCTTTGCCTAGTTCTTTTTTGTCATCAGGCTTTGTTGGAGCATCTTTGCTCGGTTCTTTCTTGTCATCAGGCCTGGTTGGTGCTTCTTTGCCTGGTTCTTTCTTGTCATCAGGCCTGGTTGGTGCTTCTTTGCCTGGTTCTTTCTTGTCTTCAGGCTTGGTTGGTGCTTCTTTGCCTGGTTCTTTCTTGTCTTCAGGCTTGGTTGGAGCATCTTTGCTCGGTTCTTTCTTGTCATCAGGATCAACTAGAACAACTTTGCTTGGTTCTTTCTTGTCTTCAGACTTGGTTGAAGTATCTTTGCATGGTTCTTTCTTGTCATCAGGCCTGGTTGGTGCTTCTTTGCCAGGTTCTTTCTTGTCATCAGGCTTGGTTGGTGCTTCTTTGCTCGGTTCTTTCTTGTCATCAGGCTTTGTTGGAGCATCTTTGCTCGGTTCTTTCTTGTCATCAGGCTTGACTAAAGCTTCTTTGCCTGGTTCTTTCTTGTCATCAGGCTTGGTTGGAGCATCTTTGCTCGGTTCTTTCTTGTCTTCAGGCTTGGTTGAAGTATCTTTGCCTGGTTCTTTCTTGTCATCAGGCTTGAATAAAGCTTCTTTGCCTGGTTCTTTCTTGTCATCAGGCTTGACTAAAGCTTCTTTGCCAGGTTCTTTCTTGTCATCAGGCTTGGTTGGTGCTTCTTTGCCTAGTTCTTTCTTGTCTTCAGGCTTGGTTGGAGCATCTTTGCCTAGTTCTTTTTTGTCATCAGGCTTTGTTGGAGCATCTTTGCTCGGTTCTTTCTTGTCATCAGGTTCAACTAGAACAACTTTGCTTGGTTCTTTCTTGTTATCAGGCTTGGTTGGAACTTCTTTGCCTGGTTCTTTCTTGTCATCAGGCTTGGTTGGAACTTCTTTGCCTAGTTCTTTCTTGTCATCAGATTTGGTTGGAACTTCTTTGCCTGGTTCTTTCTGGCCTCCTACTTTAGTCGGTAAATCTTTGCCTGGTTCTTTCTTGTCTTCAGGCTTGGTTGGAGCATCTTTGCTCGGTTCTTTCTTGTCATCAGGCTTGGTTGGTGCTTCTTTGCCTGGTTCTTTCTTGTCATCAGGCTTGGTTGGTGCTTCTTTGCCTGGTTCTTTCTTGTCTTCAGGCTTGGTTGGGGCTTCTTTGCCTGGTTCTTTCTTGTCATCAGGCTTGGTTGGAGCATCTTTGCTTGGTTCTTTCTTGTCATCAGGCTTGGTTGGAGCATCTTTGCCTGGTTCTTTCTGGTCTCCTACTTTAGTCGGTAAATCTTTGCCTGGTTCTTTCTTGTCATCAAGTTTCGTTGGTGCTTCTTTGCTCGGTTCTTTTTTGTCATCAGGCTTTGTTGGAGCTTCTTTGCTCGGTTCTTTCTTGTCATCAGATTCAACTAGAACAACTTTGCTTGGTTCTTTCTTGTCATCAAGTTTTGTTGGTGTTTCTTTGCCTGGTTCTATCTTGTCATCAGATTTGGTTGGAACTTCTTTGCCTGGTTCTTTCTTGTCTTCAGGCTTGGTTGGGGCTTCTTTGCTCGGTTCTTTCTTGTCATCAGATTCAACTAGAACAACTTTGCTTGGTTCTTTCTTGTCATCAAGTTTCGTTGGTGTTTCTTTGCCTGGTTCTATCTTGTCATCAGATTTGGTTGGAACTTCTTTGCCTGGTTCTTTCTTGTCATCAGGCTTGGTTGGAGCATCTTTGCTCGGTTCTTTCTTGTCTTCAGACTTGGTTGAAGTATCTTTGCCTGGTTCTTTCTTGTCATCAGGCTTTGTTGGTGCTTCTTTGCTCGGTTCTTTTTTGTCATCAGGCTTTGTTGGAGCTTCTTTGCTCGGTTCTTTCTTGTCATCAGATTCAACTAGAACAACTTTGCTTGGTTCTTTCTTGTCATCAAGTTTCGTTGGTGTTTCTTTGCCTGGTTCTATCTTGTCATCAGATTTGGTTGGAACTTCTTTGCCTGGTTCTTTCTTGTCATCAGGCTTGATTGGAGCATCTTTGCTCGGTTCTTTCTTGTCTTCAGACTTGGTTGAAGTATCTTTGCCTGGTTCTTTCTTGTCATCAGGCTTTGTTGGTGCTTCTTTGCCTGGTTCTATCTTGTCATCAGATTTGGTTGGAACTTCTTTGCCTGGTTCTTTCTTGTCATCAGACTTGATTGGAACTTCTTCGCCTGGTTCTTTCTGGTCTCCTATTTTAGTCGGTAAATCTTTGCCTGGTTCTTTCTTGTCATCAGATTTTGTTGGAACTTCTTTGCCTGGTTCTTGCTTGTCATCAGGCTTGATTGGTTCTTCTCTGTCTGATTCTTTTTTGTCTTCAGACTTGATTGGAACTTCTTCGCCTGGTTCTTTCTGGTCTCCTATTTTAGTCGGTAAATCTTTGCCTGGTTCTTTCTTGTCATCAGATTTGGTTGGAACTTCTTTGCCTGGTTCTTTCTTGTCATCAGGCTTGATTGGAGCATCTTTGCTCGGTTCTTTCTTGTCTTCAGGCTTGGTTGGTGCTTCTTTGCCTGGTTCTTTCTTGTCATCAGGCTTTGTTGGTGCTTCTTTGCCTGGTTCTATCTTGTCATCAGATTTGGTTGGAACTTCTTTGCCTGGTTCTTTCTTGTCATCAGGCTTGATTGGAGCATCTTTGCTCGGTTCTTTCTTGTCATCAGGCTTGGTTGGTGCTTCTTTGCCTGGTTCTTTCTTGTCATCAG
The DNA here is from genome assembly GCA_020844145.1 of Sarcoptes scabiei. Classification (NCBI taxonomy): domain Eukaryota; kingdom Metazoa; phylum Arthropoda; class Arachnida; order Sarcoptiformes; family Sarcoptidae; genus Sarcoptes; species Sarcoptes scabiei. Next base: position 1,002,258 of record CP080482.1, on the reverse strand, counting down.
GCTTGGTTGGTGCTTCTTTGCCTGGTTCTTTCTTGTCATCAGGCTTGGTTGGTGCTTCTTTGCCTGGTTCTTTCTTGTCTTCAGGCTTGGTTGGGGCTTCTTTGCCTGGTTCTTTCTTGTCATCAGGCTTGGTTGGAGCATCTTTGCTTGGTTCTTTCTTGTCATCAGGCTTGGTTGGTGCTTCTTTGCCTGGTTCTTTCTTGTCATCAGGCTTGGTTGGAGCATCTTTGCTCGGTTCTTTCTTGTCATCAGGCTTGGTTGGTGCTTCTTTGCCTGGTTCTTTCTGGTCTCCTACTTTAGTCGGTGCATCTTTGCTTGGTTCTATCTTGTCTTTAGGCTTGGTTGGTGCTTCTTTGCCTGGTTCTTTCTTGTCATCAGACTTGATTGGAACTTCTTCGCCTGGTTCTTTCTGGTCTCCTATTTTAGTCGGTAAATCTTTGCCTGGTTCTTTCTTGTCATCAGATTTTGTTGGAACTTCTTTGCCTGGTTCTTGCTTGTCATCAGGCTTGATTGGTTCTTCTCTGTCTGATTCTTTTTTGTCATCAAGCTTGGTCAATTCATCTTTGTTTGGTTCTCTCCCATCATCCTCATTTGGCTCATCTTTTTCTTCAATTTTCGTCAAGTCTCTCTTTTGTACCAGCATTTTATTATTGTCTCCTCCATCGTGATTTTCACTCTCATCGTTCAAACTAATCGTACTGTCTGGAATTTTTTTCGACAGATAATTTTCCGGTTTTATCATATCCTCTTGTACTGGGTCAATTATTCCATCAGTAGAATTTGGATCATTGATTGATTCCTCAAAATGTAATTCACCTCTCGAATTTCGTTTAATTATTCTGTTAATGATTTTACCTCTAGGATCTTTCATCTGTGTTATTATCTCATTGGGTAGTTCTTGTATCAAGTTTTCAAAATTTTCACTGTTTTTGATTGTTTCCATATCTGTTTCAAATTTTTCAATACAATATTCATCATCCGAAAAATATTTAGAGTGTTTCATTTTGATTTTATGATCCAATTCTTCATTTTCTCTTTTCTTTTCTCTGATCATCTTTTCTAAAATTTTTAAATAGGTATCTTTTTCACGGTCCTCTTCAATTGTTTTTTCTTCCGAAACTTCGTCGCCATTGGGCTCAACGAACGTCACTTCAACACTCTCTTTCGTTATCACTTTTTCTTGCTCTTTTTTTCTAGTTTTTGACATCTCTTTTTTCTCACCATCATCAAATTCTAAAGGCATTATTGTGTCTTTCAATTCTTTCAACCAATCATCGTCTGCATTTAAATCGTTTTCTTCATGCATTTGATTTTGCTCAATTGCTCTTTTTCGATCGATTTTTTCTGTAGATTCTTCGACTAATTTTCTCTCAAAATCATTCGTTTTTCGAGCATTTTTCGTATCGATGGATGAATCAGAAACTCTTTTCTCATTCTCATTCATTGGATGCAAATCGAAAGTATTCTCAAATGATTCGGTCGGTGACAGAATCGAACGTCTCATCCTAGGCAACTGTTCTTTCATTTCATCTCCACTGTCTGCATCTATCCGATCAATTCAATCAAAAATCACGTATATGATGTATCAGTAAAATAATAAGAACTAAAGCGGAAGAAGAGTGATGCAGTAGTGAAGAACTTTGTGAGGATCATGAATGAACACTGACTTAAACTAATAAGAATTGATGAAAAATACGAATATAGCAATTGGACATAAACTAAGATAGGTTTCGCTTATTGATTCAATACAGTTATATATATGGAATTTATATTTTATATGATTGAGGCTATAGAAATGTATCATCAATGAAAATGTGAAATAGAAAAATTTAATTTCAACAAAAGAAACATAGAAATCGAGAGAAATCAGATAGATTGTAAATGAAATAGGAGAAAATGAAATGTGTTCTGGGTTATAGGGGATATAATAGGAATATTTCTATGTTCGTTGAAGAGCAAAATGACAAATGAAAAAATCATCACTTACTTTGAGAAGAATCGGCAGAAGGATCCATGATGAATTTTGAAGTTTTGAAATCATTGGACGAAGAGACAAAAGATTCGTTGAGTTCAGAAGGTTTATCTCCACAAGTCGGCTCCAGAGGAAGTTCACTCGAGCCAATTAGTTCTTCAACAATCTCTATAGAATCAGGTATTCGTTTGGAAGGTTCAAACCTTTCGTCTCTGCTCGATGATCTTGAAACTGATTTACGTTCTTCAATATACTCTTCAACAGTTTCAGTGCCATCAGGTTTTCGTTTCACTATCCTTGTGACAGTTTTACCAGTTGGATCTCTTATTTTTGTTATTGTTTCACCAGTCTTTCTAGGCTTCTCATAGTCACCAATATCTTTCCCGGTCACTTGAGGATCTTCGACTTTCTCTTCAACTGTGTCTTTGCCATCAGGTTTGCGTTTGAATATCTTAGTAACAATTTTACCGAGAGGATCTTTCTTTCTCGAGGTTTTGGTCCTTGGAGCTTTTTTCAGTACATCATCAATATTCTTTTTCACAGTTTGAGGATCAGTCTCGAATTCTTCAACCGTCTCTTCTACACCAGGAGTTGTTGACACAATATTGGCAATTATCTTAGCATCCGGATCATCACTCTTAGCAAGAGCATTCTGTATCTCGTCTTTCAACACTTTATCGATATCTTCCGATTTGGTATCAGGGTCTAGCAATAGCTCTTCAACTGATTCATCACCATTGGGTTTCTTCAATATGATTCTGACGATCTTTCTGGGTTTTTTGGCATCGAATATTTCTTTAGGATCAAATCTCTCTGACTGTTTTTTAGACTCATCTAGAAGATCGAAACAAATTAAAATAAGCTTATGGGAAAAGAATCATACCTTTTCTTGTATCCTTTGGAGCATCGAATATTTTCGACTGATCAGGTTTATCGTCTCTGCTCAATGATCTTGGAACGGATTTACGTTCTTCAATATGCTCTTCAACAGTTTCAGTGCCATCAGGTTTTCGTTTCACAATCCTTGTCACAGTTTTACCAGTTGGATCTCTCATTTTTGTTATTGTTTCACCAGACTTTCTAGGCATCTCATAATCTCCGATCTCTCTTCCAGTCACTTGAGGATCTTCGACTTTCTCTTCAACTGTTTCTTTGCCATCAGGTTTGCGTTTAAATACCTTAGTAACAATTTTACCAAGAGGATCTTTCTTTCTCGAGGTTTTGGTCCTTGGAGCTTTTTTCAGTACATCATCAATATTCTTTTTCACAGTTTGAGGATCCGTCTCGAATTCTTCAACCGTCTCTTCTACACCAGGAGTTGTTGACACAATATTGGCAATTATCTTAGCATCAGGATCATCACTCTTAGCAAGAGCATTCTGTATCTCGTCTTTCAACACTTTATCGATATCTTCCGGTTTGGTATCAGGGTCTAGCAATAGCTCTTCAACTGATTCATCACCATTGGGTTTCTTCAGAATGATTCTGACGATCTTTCTCGGTTTTCTGGCATCGAATATTTCTTTAGGATCAAATCTCTCTGACTGTTTTTTAGACTCATCTAGAAGATCGAAACAAATTAAAATAAGCTTATGGGAAATGAATCATACCTTTTTTTGTGTCCTTTGGAGCATCGAATATTCTAGACGGTTCAAACTTATCGTCTCTGCTCAATGATCTTGGAACGGATTTACGTTCTTCAATATGTTCCTCAACAGTTTCAGTTCCATCAGGTTTTCGTTTCACAATCCTTGTCACAGTTTTACCAGTTGGATCTCGTATTTTTGTTATGGTTTCACCAGTCTTTCTAGGCTTCTCATAATCCCCGATCTCTCTTCCTGTCACTTTAGGATCTTCTACCTTCTCTTCAATTGTTTCTTTGCCATCAGGTTTGCGTTTAAATACCTTAGTAACAATTTTACCGAGAGGATCTTTCTTTCTCGAGGTTTTGGTCCTTGGAGCTTTTTTCAGTACATCATCAATATTCTTTTTCACAGTTTGAGGATCCGTCTCGAATTCTTCAACCGTCTCTTCTACTCCAGGAGTTGTTGACACAATATTGGCAATTATCTTGGCATCAGGATCATCACTCTTACTAAGAGCATTCTGTATCTCGTCTTTCAACACTTTATCGATATCTTCCTGTTTGGTATCTGGGTCTAGCAATAGCTCTTCAACTGATTCATCACCATTGGGTTTCATCAGAATGATTCTGACGATCTTTCTCGGTTTTTTGGCATCGAATATTCTCGACGGTTCAAGCTTATCGTGTCTGCTCAATGATCTTGGAACGGATTTACGTTCCTCAATATGCTCCTCAACAGTTTCAGTGCCATCCGGTTTTCGTTTCACAATCCTTGTCAAAGTTTTACCAGTTGGATCTCGTATTTTTGTTATGGTTTCACCAGTCTTTCTAGGCTTCTCATAGTCACCAATGTCTTTCCCGGTCACTTGAGGATCTTCGACTTTCTCTTCAACTGTTTCTTTGCCATCAGGTTTGCGTTTAAATACCTTAGTAACAATTTTACCGAGAGGATCTTTCTTTCTCGAGGTTTTGGTCCTTGGAGCCTTTTTCAGTACATCATCAATATTCTTTTTCACAGTTTGAGGATCCGTCTCGAATTCTTCAACCGTCTCTTCTACTCCAGGAGTTGTTGACACAATATTGGCAATTATCTTAGCATCAGGATCATCACTCTTAGCAAGAGCATTCTGTATCTCGTCTTTCAACACTTTATCGATATCTTCCGGTTTGGTATCAGGGTCTAGCAATAGCTCTTCAACTGATTCATCACCATTGGGTTTCTTCAGAATGATTCTGACGATTTTTCTCGGTTTTTTGACATCGAATATTCTAGACGGTTCAAACTTATCGTCTCTGCTCAATGATTTCGGAACGGATTTACGTTCTTCAATATGCTCTTCCACAGTTTCAGTGCCATCAGGTTTTCGTTTCACAATCCTTGTCAAAGTTTTACCAGTTGGATCTCGTATTTTTGTTATGGTTTCACCAGTCTTTCTAGGCTTCTCATAATCCCCGATCTCTCTTCCTGTCACTTTAGGATCTTCTACCTTCTCTTCAATTGTTTCTTTGCCATCAGGTTTGCGTTTAAATACCTTAGTAACAATTTTACCGAGAGGATCTTTCTTTCTCGAGGTTTTGGTCCTTGGAGCTTTTTTCAGTACATCATCAATATTCTTTTTCACAGTTTGAGGATCCGTCTCGAATTCTTCAACCGTCTCTTCTACACCAGGAGTTGTTGACACAATATTGGCAATTATCTTAGCATCAGGATCATCACTCTTAGCAAGAGCATTCTGTATCTCGTCTTTCAACACTTTATCGATATCTTCCGGTTTGGTATCAGGGTCTAGCAATAGCTCTTCAACTGATTCATCACCATTGGGTTTCTTCAGAATGATTCTGACGATCTTTCTCGGTTTTCTGGCATCGAATATTTCTTTAGGATCAAATCTCTCTGACTGTTTTTTAGACTCATCTAGAAGATCGAAACAAATTAAAATAAGCTTATGGGAAATGAATCATACCTTTTTTTGTGTCCTTTGGAGCATCGAATATTCTAGACGGTTCAAACTTATCGTCTCTGCTCAATGATCTTGGAACGGATTTACGTTCTTCAATATGTTCCTCAACAGTTTCAGTTCCATCAGGTTTTCGTTTCACAATCCTTGTCACAGTTTTACCAGTTGGATCTCGTATTTTTGTTATGGTTTCACCAGTCTTTCTAGGCTTCTCATAATCCCCGATCTCTCTTCCTGTCACTTTAGGATCTTCTACCTTCTCTTCAATTGTTTCTTTGCCATCAGGTTTGCGTTTAAATACCTTAGTAACAATTTTACCGAGAGGATCTTTCTTTCTCGAGGTTTTGGTCCTTGGAGCCTTTTTCAGTACATCATCAATATTCTTTTTCACAGTTTGAGGATCCGTCTCGAATTCTTCAACCGTCTCTTCTACTCCAGGAGTTGTTGACACAATATTGGCAATTATCTTGGCATCAGGATCATCACTCTTACTAAGAGCATTCTGTATCTCGTCTTTCAACACTTTATCGATATCTTCCTGTTTGGTATCTGGGTCTAGCAATAGCTCTTCAACTGATTCATCACCATTGGGTTTCATCAGAATGATTCTGACGATCTTTCTCGGTTTTTTGGCATCGAATATTCTCGACGGTTCAAGCTTATCGTGTCTGCTCAATGATCTTGGAACGGATTTACGTTCCTCAATATGCTCCTCAACAGTTTCAGTGCCATCCGGTTTTCGTTTCACAATCCTTGTCAAAGTTTTACCAGTTGGATCTCGTATTTTTGTTATGGTTTCACCAGTCTTTCTAGGCTTCTCATAGTCACCAATGTCTTTCCCGGTCACTTGAGGATCTTCGACTTTCTCTTCAACTGTTTCTTTGCCATCAGGTTTGCGTTTAAATACCTTAGTAACAATTTTACCGAGAGGATCTTTCTTTCTCGAGGTTTTGGTCCTTGGAGCCTTTTTCAGTACATCATCAATATTCTTTTTCACAGTTTGAGGATCCGTCTCGAATTCTTCAACCGTCTCTTCTACTCCAGGAGTTGTTGACACAATATTGGCAATTATCTTAGCATCAGGATCATCACTCTTAGCAAGAGCATTCTGTATCTCGTCTTTCAACACTTTATCGATATCTTCCGGTTTGGTATCAGGGTCTAGCAATAGCTCTTCAACTGATTCATCACCATTGGGTTTCTTCAGAATGATTCTGACGATTTTTCTCGGTTTTTTGACATCGAATATTCTAGACGGTTCAAACTTATCGTCTCTGCTCAATGATTTCGGAACGGATTTACGTTCTTCAATATGCTCTTCCACAGTTTCAGTGCCATCAGGTTTTCGTTTCACAATCCTTGTCAAAGTTTTACCAGTTGGATCTCGTATTTTTGTTATGGTTTCACCAGTCTTTCTAGGCTTCTCATAATCCCCGATCTCTCTTCCTGTCACTTTAGGATCTTCTACCTTCTCTTCAATTGTTTCTTTGCCATCAGGTTTGCGTTTAAATACCTTAGTAACAATTTTACCGAGAGGATCTTTCTTTCTCGAGGTTTTGGTCCTTGGAGCTTTTTTCAGTACATCATCAATATTCTTTTTCACAGTTTGAGGATCCGTCTCGAATTCTTCAACCGTCTCTTCTACACCAGGAGTTGTTGACACAATATTGGCAATTATCTTAGCATCAGGATCATCACTCTTAGCAAGAGCATTCTGTATCTCGTCTTTCAACACTTTATCGATATCTTCCGGTTTGGTATCAGGGTCTAGCAATAGCTCTTCAACTGATTCATCACCATTGGGTTTCTTCAGAATGATTCTGACGATCTTTCTCGGTTTTCTGGCATCGAATATTTCTTTAGGATCAAATCTCTCTGACTGTTTTTTAGACTCATCTAGAAGATCGAAACAAATTAAAATAAGCTTATGGGAAATGAATCATACCTTTTTTTGTGTCCTTTGGAGCATCGAATATTCTAGACGGTTCAAACTTATCGTCTCTGCTCAATGATTTCGGAATCGATTTACGTTCTTCAATATGCTCTTCCACAGTTTCAGTGCCATCAGGTTTTCGTTTCACAATCCTTGTCACAGTTTTACCAGTTGGATCTCGTATTTTTGTTATGGTTTCACCAGTCTTTCTAGGCTTCTCATAATCCCCGATCTCTCTTCCTGTCACTTTAGGATCTTCTACCTTCTCTTCAATTGTTTCTTTGCCATCAGGTTTGCGTTTAAATACCTTAGTAACAATTTTACCGAGAGGATCTTTCTTTCTCGAGGTTTTGGTCCTTGGAGCTTTTTTCAGTACATCATAAATATTCTTTTTCACAGTTTGAGGATCCGTCTCGAATTCTTCAACCGTCTCTTCTACACCAGGAGTTGTTGACACAATATTGGCAATTATCTTAGCATCAGGATCATCACTCTTAGCAAGAGCATTCTGTATCTCGTCTTTCAACACTTTATCGATATCTTCCGGTTTGGTATCAGGGTCTAGCAATAGCTCTTCAACTGATTCATCACCATTGGGTTTCTTCAGAATGATTCTGACGATCTTTCTCGGTTTTCTGGCATCGAATATTTCTTTAGGATCAAATCTCTCTGACTGTTTTTTAGACTCATCTAGAAGATCGAAACAAATTAAAATAAGCTTATGGGAAATGAATCATACCTTTTTTTGTGTCCTTTGGAGCATCGAATATTCTAGACGGTTCAAACTTATCGTCTCTGCTCAATGATCTTGGAACGGATTTACGTTCTTCAATATGTTCCTCAACAGTTTCAGTTCCATCAGGTTTTCGTTTCACAATCCTTGTCACAGTTTTACCAGTTGGATCTCGTATTTTTGTTATGGTTTCACCAGTCTTTCTAGGCTTCTCATAATCCCCGATCTCTCTTCCTGTCACTTTAGGATCTTCTACCTTCTCTTCAATTGTTTCTTTGCCATCAGGTTTGCGTTTAAATACCTTAGTAACAATTTTACCGAGAGGATCTTTCTTTCTCGAGGTTTTGGTCCTTGGAGCCTTTTTCAGTACATCATCAATATTCTTTTTCACAGTTTGAGGATCCGTCTCGAATTCTTCAACCGTCTCTTCTACTCCAGGAGTTGTTGACACAATATTGGCAATTATCTTGGCATCAGGATCATCACTCTTACTAAGAGCATTCTGTATCTCGTCTTTCAACACTTTATCGATATCTTCCTGTTTGGTATCTGGGTCTAGCAATAGCTCTTCAACTGATTCATCACCATTGGGTTTCATCAGAATGATTCTGACGATCTTTCTCGGTTTTTTGGCATCGAATATTCTCGACGGTTCAAGCTTATCGTGTCTGCTCAATGATCTTGGAACGGATTTACGTTCCTCAATATGCTCCTCAACAGTTTCAGTGCCATCCGGTTTTCGTTTCACAATCCTTGTCAAAGTTTTACCAGTTGGATCTCGTATTTTTGTTATGGTTTCACCAGTCTTTCTAGGCTTCTCATAGTCACCAATGTCTTTCCCGGTCACTTGAGGATCTTCGACTTTCTCTTCAACTGTTTCTTTGCCATCAGGTTTGCGTTTAAATACCTTAGTAACAATTTTACCGAGAGGATCTTTCTTTCTCGAGGTTTTGGTCCTTGGAGCCTTTTTCAGTACATCATCAATATTCTTTTTCACAGTTTGAGGATCCGTCTCGAATTCTTCAACCGTCTCTTCTACTCCAGGAGTTGTTGACACAATATTGGCAATTATCTTAGCATCAGGATCATCACTCTTACTAAGAGCATTCTGTATCTCGTCTTTCAACACTTTATCGATATCTTCCGGTTTGGTATCAGGGTCTAGCAATAGCTCTTCAACTGATTCATCACCATTGGGTTTCTTCAGAATGATTCTGACGATCTTTCTCGGTTTTCTGGCATCGAATATTTCTTTAGGATCAAATCTCTCTGACTGTTTTTTAGACTCATCTAGAAGATCGAAACAAATTAAAATAAGCTTATGGGAAATGAATCATACCTTTTTTTGTGTCCTTTGGAGCATCGAATATTCTAGACGGTTCAAACTTATCGTCTCTGCTCAATGATTTCGGAATCGATTTACGTTCTTCAATATGCTCTTCCACAGTTTCAGTGCCATCAGGTTTTCGTTTCACAATCCTTGTCACAGTTTTACCAGTTGGATCTCGTATTTTTGTTATGGTTTCACCAGTCTTTCTAGGCTTCTCATAATCTCCGATCTCTCTTCCAGTCACTTGAGGATCTTCGACTTTCTCTTCAACTGTTTCTTTGCCATCAGGTTTGCGTTTAAATACCTTAGTAACAATTTTACCGAGAGGATCTTTCTTTCTTGAGGTTTTGGTCCTTGGAGCCTTTTTCAGTACATCATCAATATTCTTTTTCACAGTTTGAGGATCCGTCTCGAATTCTTCAACCGTCTCTTCTACACCAGGAGTTGTTGACACAATATTGGCAATTATCTTAGCATCAGGATCATCACTCTTAGCAAGAGCATTCTGTATCTCGTCTTTCAACACTTTATCGATATCTTCCGGTTTGGTATCAGGGTCTAGCAATAGCTCTTCAACTGATTCATCACCATTGGGTTTCTTCAGAATGATTCTGACGATCTTTCTCGGTTTTCTGGCATCGAATATTTCTTTAGGATCAAATCTCTCTGACTGTTTTTTAGACTCATCTAGAAGATCGAAACAAATTAAAATAAGCTTATGGGAAATGAATCATACCTTTTTTTGTGTCCTTTGGAGCATCGAATATTCTAGACGGTTCAAACTTATCGTCTCTGCTCAATGATCTTGGAACGGATTTACGTTCTTCAATATGTTCCTCAACAGTTTCAGTTCCATCAGGTTTTCGTTTCACAATCCTTGTCACAGTTTTACCAGTTGGATCTCGTATTTTTGTTATGGTTTCACCAGTCTTTCTAGGCTTCTCATAATCCCCGATCTCTCTTCCTGTCACTTTAGGATCTTCTACCTTCTCTTCAATTGTTTCTTTGCCATCAGGTTTGCGTTTAAATACCTTAGTAACAATTTTACCGAGAGGATCTTTCTTTCTCGAGGTTTTGGTCCTTGGAGCCTTTTTCAGTACATCATCAATATTCTTTTTCACAGTTTGAGGATCCGTCTCGAATTCTTCAACCGTCTCTTCTACTCCAGGAGTTGTTGACACAATATTGGCAATTATCTTGGCATCAGGATCATCACTCTTACTAAGAGCATTCTGTATCTCGTCTTTCAACACTTTATCGATATCTTCCTGTTTGGTATCTGGGTCTAGCAATAGCTCTTCAACTGATTCATCACCATTGGGTTTCATCAGAATGATTCTGACGATCTTTCTCGGTTTTTTGGCATCGAATATTCTCGACGGTTCAAGCTTATCGTGTCTGCTCAATGATCTTGGAACGGATTTACGTTCCTCAATATGCTCCTCAACAGTTTCAGTGCCATCCGGTTTTCGTTTCACAATCCTTGTCAAAGTTTTACCAGTTGGATCTCGTATTTTTGTTATGGTTTCACCAGTCTTTCTAGGCTTCTCATAGTCACCAATGTCTTTCCCGGTCACTTGAGGATCTTCGACTTTCTCTTCAACTGTTTCTTTGCCATCAGGTTTGCGTTTAAATACCTTAGTAACAATTTTACCGAGAGGATCTTTCTTTCTCGAGGTTTTGGTCCTTGGAGCCTTTTTCAGTACATCATCAATATTCTTTTTCACAGTTTGAGGATCCGTCTCGAATTCTTCAACCGTCTCTTCTACTCCAGGAGTTGTTGACACAATATTGGCAATTATCTTAGCATCAGGATCATCACTCTTAGCAAGAGCATTCTGTATCTCGTCTTTCAACACTTTATCGATATCTTCCGGTTTGGTATCAGGGTCTAGCAATAGCTCTTCAACTGATTCATCACCATTGGGTTTCTTCAGAATGATTCTGACGATTTTTCTCGGTTTTTTGACATCGAATATTCTAGACGGTTCAAACTTATCGTCTCTGCTCAATGATTTCGGAACGGATTTACGTTCTTCAATATGCTCTTCCACAGTTTCAGTGCCATCAGGTTTTCGTTTCACAATCCTTGTCAAAGTTTTACCAGTTGGATCTCGTATTTTTGTTATGGTTTCACCAGTCTTCCTAGGCTTCTCATAATCCCCGATCTCTCTTCCTGTCACTTCAGGATCTTCTACTTTTTCCTCTACAGTTTCTTTGCCATCAGGTTTGCGTTTAAATACCTTAGTAACAATTTTACCGAGAGGATCTTTCTTTCTCGAGGTTTTGGTCCTTGGAGCCTTTTTCAGTACATCATCAATATTCTTTTTCACAGTTTGAGGATCCGTCTCGAATTCTTCAACCGTCTCTTCTACACCAGGAGTTGTTGACACAATATTGGCAATTATCTTAGCATCCGGATCATCACTCTTACTAAGAGCATTCTGTATCTCGTCTTTCAACACTTTATCGATATCTTCCGATTTGGTATCAGGGTCTAGCAATAGCTCTTCAACTGATTCATCACCATTGGGTTTCTTCAATATGATTCTGACGATCTTTCTGGGTTTTTTGGCATCGAATATTTCTTTAGGATCAAATCTCTCTGACTGTTTTTTAGACTCATCTAGAAGATCGAAACAAATTAAAATAAGCTTATGGGAAATGAATCATACCTTTTCTTGTATCCTTTGGAGCATCGAATATTTTCGACTGATCAGGTTTATCGTCTCTGCTCAATGATCTTGGAACGGATTTACGTTCTTCAATATGCTCTTCAACAGTTTCAGTGCCATCAGGTTTTCGTTTCACAATCCTTGTCACAGTGTAACCAGTTAGGTCTCGTATTTTTGTTATTGTTTCACCAGACTTTCTAGGCTTCTTATAATCCCCGATCTCTCTTCCTGTCACTTTAGGATCTTCTACATTCTCTTCAATTGTTTCTTTGCCATCAGGTTTGCGTTTAAATACCTTAGTAACAATTTTACCAAGAGGATCTTTCTTTCTTGAGGTTTTGGTCCTTGGAGCCTTTTTCAGTACATCATCAATATTCTTTTTCACAGTTTGAGGATCCGTCTCGAATTCTTCAACCGTCTCTTCTACACCAGGAGTTGTTGACACAATATTGGCAATTATCTTAGCATCAGGATCATCACTCTTAGCAAGAGCATTCTGTATCTCGTTTTTCAACACTTTATCGATATCTTCCTGTTTGGTATCTGGGTCTAGCAATAGATCTTCAACTGATTCATCACCATTGGGTTTCTTCAGAATGATTCTGACGATCTTTCTCGGTTTTTTGGCATCGAATATTTCTTTAGGATCAAATCTCTCTGATTGTTTTTTAGACTCATCTAAAAGATAGAGACACATAAAAATAGGCTCATGGGAAATGAATCATACCTTTTCTTGTATCCTTTGGAGCATCGAATATTTTCGACTGATCAGGTTTATCGTCTCTGCTCAATGATCTTGGAACAGATTTACGTTCTTCAATATGCTCTTCAACAGTTTCAGTGCCATCCGGTTTTCGTTTCACAATCCTTGTCACAGTTTTACCAGTTGGATCTCTCATTTTTGTTATAGTTTCACCTGTCTTTTTTGGCTTCTCATAGTCCCCGATCTCTCTTCCTGTCACTTTTGGATCTTCGACTTTCTCTTCAACTGTTTCTTTGCCATCAGGTTTGCGTTTGAATATCTTAGTAACGATTTTACCGAGAGGATCTTTCTTTCTCGAGGTTTTGGTCCTTGGAGCTTTTTTCAGTACATCATCGATATTCTTTTTTGCAGTTTTAGGATCAGTTTCGAATTCCTCGACCGTCTCTTCTACACCAGGAGTTGTTGACACAATCATGGCAATTATCTTAGCATCCGGATCATCGGTCTTAGCAAGAGCATTCTGTATTTCATCTTTCAACACTTTATCGATATCTTCCGGTTTAGTAAATGGGTCTAGCAATAGCTCTTCAACTGATTCGTCACCATTAGGCTTCTTCAATATGATTCTTATGATCTTTCTAGGTTCTTTAGATCCGAATATGTTGTTTTTTTCAATTTCTCTATTGTGTTTCGAATCTCGATCTTGAATATACATCAATTAAAAGAAATTTTCTCCAATAGATAAATTCAAAATAAATACCTCTCAGTGGTGAATTCTTCATTTTGTCATCTTCTAGATGTTGATCTCTTCTTTGCTCACCTGTTCGAGAAATAGGTCTCATGCTAGTCATCATGATATCTTTCCTCGCAGGTTTTCCTAAATCAGCAGCAATTTTTGAGTTATCAGTTGCTCCCAATTCTCTCATGACGGAATCGTTCAATGATTCGCTTTTAGAATCGATCTCATATTCTTTCAATAATTTCTCTTGGCCATCTCTGATTTTGTAGACTCTGGCAAATACTTTTCCATCTTCCCTATCTCTTTTAGTTATTGAATTTTTTATAGCTGTTCGAAGTGATTCTTTTATTTTTTCTTCACTTTCACTCGAATCCAAATTTAATTCTTCAATAATTCTCTCTTCCATGTCTTGAATACAAACGAATCGGATAATGATCACTTCAAGCGGCTGTTCATGAATTTTATTTTTTGTTTCAGGGCTGAAAGTTTTCAGAAATTTTTCTTTCTCTTCGGGCGTTTTTCCCAAGCCTGGTTTCGCAATAGCGTCATGTTTCTCTATGTTTTCTTGCTTTCCATAGAATTTTCCAAAAATTATTCGAGAATCAGATACCTGAGGATGTGACATCATGCCGATCGGTTGCAGTTCTTTCGATGTTCTCTTAGTTTTAGGATCAACAGGACTAGCATCTCGATCGTTACTGAGCGATTTCTGTCTTTTCCCCAACAATTTACTCATCAAGCTTTTTTGTTCTCTCGATGCAGCATCCAAAGTATCTATTGCATCATTGAATGCTCTATCTAGGTCTGATTGATTCCTAGATTTAGCCAAAGAATCTTTTTCTGATCCGCCATCAATTCTTGTGATTTCGATTTCAGAACCGGGCAATTTGAGATCTTTCACATCTGATTTCTGCTCCCGGAAGTTTTTGTAGCTCGGAATTGATTTTTTGTCCTTCTTCTTCTTCAGAGATAGATTCACATAGCCTTCAACTTTCGGTAATTCTACATCTGGCATATCAACTTCAGCTTTTCCTAGATCTACATCTGGTCCACTAATCTTCGGACCTTTGAAACCGAATTTGGGCATAGAGAACTCCCAATCTTTTTCATCTTTCTCTTTCGATTTTTTGTCCTTCTTTTTCTTCAGAGATAGATTCATATCGCCTTCAACCTTCGGTAATTCTACATCTGGCATATCAACTTCAGCTTTTCCTAGATCTACATCAGGTCCACTAATCTTTGGACCTTTGAAACCGAATTTGGGCATATGTAATCCCCATCCTTTGCCATCTTTTTCTTCCATATCTGGTGATTTTCCGTCCAAACTCAAATCGATTTCGCCTTCCACTTTGGGAATATCAACATCAACATCTACTTCAGGACCAGACACTTTTGGTCCTTTGAACCCAAATTTAGGCATAGAGAACTCCCAATCTTTTCCATCTCTCTCTGTCGATTTTTTGTCCTTCTTCTTCTTCAGAGATAGATTCATATCGCCTTCAACCTTCGGTAATTCTACATCTGGCATATCAACTTCAGCTTTTCCTAAATCTACATCTGGTCCACTAATCTTTGGACCTTTGAAACCGAATTTAGGCATAGAGAATTCCCAATCTTTTCCATCTCTCTCTTTCGATTTTTTGTCCTTCTTCTTCTTCAGAGATAGATTCATATCGCCTTCAAACTTCGGTAATTCTACATCTGGCATATCAACTTCAGCTTTTCCTAGGTCTACATCTGGACCGCTTATTTTAGGACCTTTGAAACCGAATTTGGGCATATGCAATCCCCATCCTTTGCCATCTTTGTCTCGCATATCTGGTGATTTTCTATCTAAACTCAGATCGATTTCCCCTCCAACTTTAGGAACATCAACATTAACATCTACTTCAGGACCAGACACTTTTGGTCCTTTGAACCCGAATTTAGGCATAGAGAACTCCCAATCTTTTCCATCTTTCTCTTTCGATTTTTTGTCCTTCTTTTTCTTCAGAGATAGATTCATATCGCCTTCAACCTTCGGTAATTCTACATCTGGCATATCAACTTCAGCTTTTCCTAGATCTACATCTGGTCCACTAATCTTTGGACCTTTGAAACCGAATTTGGGCATATGTAATCCCCATCCTTTGCCATCTTTGTCTCCCATATCTGGTGATTTTCTATCTAAACTTAGATCGACTTTCCCTTCCACTTTGGGAATATCAACATCAACATCTACTTCAGGACCAGACACTTTTGGTCCTTTGAACCCAAATTTAGGCATTGAGAATTCCCAATCTTTCCCATCTCTCTCTTTCGATTTTTTGTCCTTCTTCTTCTTCAGAGATAGATTCACATCACCTTCAACCTTCGGTAATTCTACATCTGGCATATCAACTTCAGCTTTTCCTAGATCTACATCTGGTCCGCTTATTTTCGGACCTTTGAAACCGAATTTGGGCATATGTAATCCCCATCCTTTGCCATCTTTGTCTCCCATATCTGGTGATTTTCTATCTAAACTCAGATCGACTTTCCCTTCCACTTTGGGAATATCAACATCAACATCTACTTCAGGACCAGACACTTTTGGTCCTTTGAACCCGAATTTTGGCATAGAGAACTCCCAATCTTTTCCTTCTTGAGGTTTTTTCTCTTTCTTTTTCTTTAGAGATAGATTCACATCACCTTCAACCTTCGGTAATTCTACATCTGGCATATCAACTTCAGCTTTTCCTAGATCTACATCCGGTCCACTAATCTTTGGACCTTTGAAACCGAATTTGGGCATATGCAATCCCCATCCTTTGCCATCTTTGTCTCCCATTCCTGGTGATTTTCTATCCAAACTCACATCGATTTCCCCTCCAACTTTAGGAACATCAACATCAACATCTACTTCAGGACCAGACACTTTTGGTCCTTTGAACCCAAATTTAGGCATAGAGAATTCCCAATCTTTTCCTTCTTGAGGTTTTTTGTCTTTCTTTTTCTTTAGAGATAGATTCAAATCGTCTTCAACCTTCGGTAATTCTACACCTGGAATATCAACTTCAGCTTTTCCTAGATCTACATCCGGTCCGCTTATTTTCGGACCTTTGAACCCGAATTTGGGCATATGTAATCCCCATCCTTTGCCATCTTTGTCTCCCATATCTGGTGATTTTCCGTTTAAACTCAAATCGATTTCGCCTTCCACTTTGGGAATATCAACATCAACATCTACTTCAGGACCAGACACTTTTGGTCCTTTGAACCCGAATTTTGGCATAGAGAACTCCCAATCTTTACCTTCGTTAGGTTTTTTATCTTTCTTTTTCTTTAGAGATAGATTCAAATCGCCTTCAACCTTCGGTAATTCTACATCTGGAATATCAACTTCAGACTTTCCTAAATCTACATCCGGTCCACTAATCTTTGGACCTTTGAACCCGAATTTGGGCATATGCAATCCCCATCCTTTGCCATCTTTCTCTCCCATTTCTGGTGATTTTCTATCCAAACTCACATCGATTTCCCCTCCAACTTTAGGAACATCAACATCAACATCTACTTCAGGACCAGACACTTTTGGTCCTTTGAACCCGAATTTTGGCATAGAGAACTCCCAATCTTTTCCTTCTTGAGGTTTTTTCTCTTTCTTTTTCTTTAGAGATAGATTCAAATCGCCTTCAACCTTCGGTAATTCTACATCTGGAATATCAGCTTCAGCCTTTCCTAAATCTACATCTGGTCCGCTTATTTTCGGACCTTTGAACCCGAATTTGGGCATATGTAATCCCCATCCTTTGCCATCTTTCTCTCCCATTTCTGGTGATTTTCTATCCAAACTCAGATCGATTTCGCCTTCCACTTTGGGAATATCAACATCAACATCTACTTCAGGACCAGACACTTTTTGTCCTTTGAACCCGAATTTAGGCATAGAGAACTCCCAATCTTTTCCATCTTTCTCTTTCGATTTTTTGTCCTTCTTCTTCTTCAGAGATAGATTCACATCACCTTCAACATTTGGTAATTCTACATCTGGCATATCAACTTCAGCTTTTCCTAGATCTACATCCGGTCCGCTTATTTTCGGACCTTTGAAACCGAATTTGGGCATATGCAATCCCCATCCTTTGCCATCTTTGTCTCCCATTTCTGGTGATTTTCTATCTAAACTCAGATCGATTTCGCCTTCCACTTTGGGAATATCAACATCAACATCTACTTCAGGACCAGACACTTTTGGTCCTTTGAACCCAAATTTAGGCATAGAGAATTCCCAATCTTTTCCTTCTTGAGGTTTTTTGTCTTTCTTTTTCTTTAGAGATAGATTCAAATCGCCTTCAACCTTCGGTAATTCTACATCTGGCATATCAACTTCAGCTTTTCCTAAATCTACATCCGGTCCACTAATCTTTGGACCTTTGAACCCGAATTTGGGCATATGTAATCCCCATCCTTTGCCATTTTTGTCTCCCATATCTGGTGATTTTCCGTCCAAATTCAAATCGATTTCGCCTTCCACTTTGGGAATATCAACATCAACATCTACTTCAGGACCAGACACTTTTGTTCCTTTGAACCCAAATTTAGGCATAGAGAATTCCCAATCTTTTCCTTCTTGAGGTTTTTTGTCTTTCTTTTTCTTTAGAGATAGATTCAAATCGCCTTCAACCTTCGGTAATTCTACATCTGGCATATCAACTTCAGCTTTTCCTAGATCTATATCCGGTCCACTAATCTTTGGACCTTTGAAACCGAATTTGGGCATATGTAATCCCCATCCTTTGCCATCTTTTTCTTCCATATCTGGTGATTTTCCGTCCAAACTCAAATCGATTTCGCCTTCCACTTTGGGAATATCAACATCAACATCTACTTCAGGACCAGACACTTTTGGTCCTTTGAACCCAAATTTAGGCATAGAGAATTCCCAATCTTTTCCTTCTTGAGGTTTTTTGTCTTTCTTTTTCTTTAGAGATAGATTCAAATCGCCTTCAACCTTCGGTAATTCTACATCTGGCATATCAACTTCAGCCTTTCCTAGATCTACATCTGGTCCACTAATCTTTGGACCTTTGAAACCGAATTTGGGCATATGTAATCCCCATCCTTTGCCATCTTTGTCTCCCATTTCTGGTGATTTTCCGTCCAAATTCAAATCGATTTCGCCTTCCACTTTGGGAATATCAACATCAACATCTACTTCAGGACCAGACACTTTTGGTCCTTTGAACCCAAATTTTGGCATAGAGAACTCCCAATCTTTTCCTTCTTGAGGTTTTTTGTCTTTCTTTTTCTTTAGAGATAGATTCACATCACCTTCAACATTCGGTAATTCTACATCTGGCATATCAACTTCAGCTTTTCCTAGATCTACATCCGGTCCACTAATCTTTGGACCTTTGAAACCGAATTTTGGCATATGTAATCCCCATCCTTTGCCATCTTTGTCTCCCATTTCTGGTGATTTTCCGTCCAAATTCAAATCGATTTCGCCTTCCACTTTGGGAATATCAACATCAACATCTACTTCAGGACCAGACACTTTTGGTCCTTTGAACCCAAATTTTGGCATAGAGAACTCCCAATCTTTTCCTTCTTGAGGTTTTTTGTCTTTCTTTTTCTTTAGAGATAGATTCACATCACCTTCAACATTCGGTAATTCTACATCTGGCATATCAACTTCAGCTTTTCCTAGATCTACATCCGGTCCACTAATCTTTGGACCTTTGAACCCGAATTTGGGCATATGTAATCCCCATCCTTTGCCATCTTTTTCTTCCATATCTGGTGATTTTCCGTCCAAACTCAAATCGATTTCGCCTTCCACTTTGGGAATATCAACATCAACATCTACTTCAGGACCAGACACTTTTGGTCCTTTGAACCCGAATTTTGGCATAGAGAACTCCCAATCTTTTCCTTCTTGAGGTTTTTTGTCTTTCTTTTTCTTTAGAGATAGATTCACATCACCTTCAACATTCGGTAATTCTACATCTGGCATATCAACTTCAGCTTTTCCTAGATCTACATCCGGTCCACTAATCTTTGGACCTTTGAACCCGAATTTGGGCATATGTAATCCCCATCCTTTGCCATGTTTCTCTCCCATATCTGGTGATTTTCCGTCCAAATTCAAATCGATTTCGCCTTCCACTTTGGGAATATCAACATCAACATCTACTTCAGGACCAGACACTTTTGGTCCTTTGAACCCGAATTTTGGCATAGAGAACTCCCAATCTTTTCCTTCTTGAGGTTTTTTGTCTTTCTTCTTCTTCAGAGATAGATTCATATCGCCTTCAACCTTCGGTAATTCTACATCTGGCATATCTACTTCAGCTTTTCCTAAATCTACATCTGGTCCACTAATCTTTGGACCTTTGAAACCGAATTTGGGCATATGCAATCCCCATCCTTTGCCATCTTTCTCTCCCATTTCTGGTGATTTTCCGTCCAAACTCAAATCGATTTCGCCTTCCACTTTGGGAATATCAACATCAACATCTACTTCAGGACCAGACACTTTTGGTCCTTTGAACCCAAATTTAGGCATTGAGAATTCCCAATCTTTCCCATCTCTCTCTTTCGATTTTTTGTCCTTCTTCTTCTTCAGAGATAGATTCACATCACCTTCAACCTTCGGTAATTCTACATCTGGCATATCAACTTCAGCTTTTCCTAGATCTACATCCGGTCCACTAATCTTTGGACCTTTGAAATCGAATTTGGGTATATGTAATCCCCATCCTTTGCCATCTTTCTCTCCCATTTCTGGTGATTTTCTATCCAAACTCAGATCGATTTCGCCTTCCACTTTGGGAATATCAACATCAACATCTACTTCAGGACCAGACACTTTTGGTCCTTTGAACCCGAATTTAGGCATAGAGAACTCCCAATCTTTTCCATCTTTCTCTTTCGATTTTTTGTCCTTCTTCTTCTTCAGAGATAGATTCACATCACCTTCAACATTCGGTAATTCTACATCTGGCATATCAACTTCAGCTTTTCCTAGATCTATATCCGGTCCACTAATCTTTGGACCTTTGAAACCGAATTTTGGCATATGTAATCCCCATCCTTTGCCATCTTTCTCTCCCATATCTGGTGATTTTCTATCTAAACTCAGATCGACTTTCCCTTCCACTTTGGGAATATCAACATCAACATCTACTTCAGGACCAGACACTTTTGGTCCTTTGAACCCGAATTTAGGCATAGAGAACTCCCAATCTTTTCCATCTTTCTCTTTCGATTTTTTGTCCTTCTTCTTCTTCAGAGATAGATTCACATCACCTTCAACATTTGGTAATTCTACATCTGGCATATCAACTTCAGCTTTTCCTAGATCTACATCCGGTCCGCTTATTTTCGGACCTTTGAAACCGAATTTGGGCATATGCAATCCCCATCCTTTGCCATCTTTCTCTCCCATTTCTGGTGATTTTCTATCCAAACTCAAATCGATTTCGCCTTCCACTTTGGGAATATCAACATCAACATCTACTTCAGGACCAGACACTTTTGGTCCTTTGAACCCGAATTTTGGCATAGAGAACTCCCAATCTTTTACATCTCTCTCTTTCGATTTCTTGTCTTTCTTTTTCTTTAGAGATAGATTCACATCACCTTCAACATTCGGTAATTCTACATCTGGCATATCAACTTCAGCTTTTCCTAGATCTATATCCGGTCCACTAATCTTTGGACCTTTGAAACCGAATTTGGGCATATGCAATCCCCATCCTTTGCCATCTTTGTCTCCCATTTCTGGTGATTTTCCGTCCAAACTCAGATCGATTTCGCCTTCCACTTTGGGAATATCAACATCAACATCTACTTCAGGACCAGACACTTTTGTTCCTTTGAACCCAAATTTAGGCATAGAGAATTCCCAATCTTTTCCTTCTTGAGGTTTTTTGTCTTTCTTTTTCTTTAGAGATAGATTCAAATCGCCTTCAACCTTCGGTAATTCTACATCTGGCATATCAACTTCAGCTTTTCCTAGATCTATATCCGGTCCACTAATCTTTGGACCTTTGAAACCGAATTTGGGCATATGTAATCCCCATCCTTTGCCATCTTTGTCTCCCATTTCTGGTGATTTTCCGTCCAAACTCAAATCGATTTCGCCTTCCACTTTGGGAATATCAACATCAACATCTACTTCAGGACCAGACACTTTTGGTCCTTTGAACCCGAATTTTGGCATAGAGAACTCCCAATCTTTTCCTTCTTGAGGTTTTTTGTCTTTCTTTTTCTTTAGAGATAGATTCACATCACCTTCAACATTCGGTAATTCTACATCTGGCATATCAACTTCAGCTTTTCCTAGATCTACATCCGGTCCACTAATCTTTGGACCTTTGAACCCGAATTTGGGCATATGTAATCCCCATCCTTTGCCATGTTTCTCTCCCATATCTGGTGATTTTCCGTCCAAATTCAAATCGATTTCGCCTTCCACTTTGGGAATATCAACATCAACATCTACTTCAGGACCAGACACTTTTGGTCCTTTGAACCCGAATTTTGGCATAGAGAACTCCCAATCTTTTACATCTCTCTCTTTCGATTTCTTGTCTTTCTTTTTCTTTAGAGATAGATTCACATCACCTTCAACATTCGGTAATTCTACATCTGGAATATCAACTTCAGCCTTTCCTAAATCTACATCCGGTCCACTAATCTTTGGACCTTTGAAACCGAATTTGGGCATATGCAATCCCCATCCTTTGCCATCTTTGTCTCCCATTTCTGGTGATTTTCCGTCCAAACTCAGATCGACTTTCCCTTCCACTTTGGGAATATCAACATCAACATCTACTTCAGGACCAGACACGTTTGGTCCTTTGAACCCAAATTTAGGCATAGAGAATTCCCAATCTTTTCCATCTCTCTCATTCGATTTTTTGTCCTTCTTCTTCTTCAGAGATAGATTCATATCGCCTTCAACCTTCGGTAATTCTACATCTGGCATATCAACTTCAGCTTTTCCTAGGTCTACATCTGGTCCGCTTATTTTCGGACCTTTGAAACCGAATTTGGGCATATGCAATCCCCATCCTTTGCCATCTTTCTCTCCCATATCTGGTGATTTTCCGTCCAAATTCAAATCGATTTCGCCTTCCACTTTGGGAATATCAACATCAACATCTACTTCAGGACCAGACACTTTTGGTCCTTTGAAACCGAATTTGGGCATAGAGAACTCCCAATCTTTTCCATCTCTCTCTTTCGATTTTTTGTCCTTCTCCCTCTTCAGCGATAGATTCACATCGCCTTCAACCTTCGGTAATTCTACATCTGGCATATCAACTTCAGCCTTTCCTAGATCTACATCTGGTTCACTAATCTTTGGACCTTTGAAACCGAATTTGGGCATATGTAATCCCCATCCTTTGCCATCTTTGTCTCCCATATCTGGTGATTTTCCGTCCAAACTCAGATCGATTTCGCCTCTCACTTTGGGAATATCAACATCAACATCTACTTCAGGACCAGACACTTTTGGTCCTTTAAACCCGAATTTAGGCATAGAGAACTCCCAATCTTTTCCTTCTTGAGGTTTTTTGTCTTTCTTCTTCTTCAGAGATAGATTCATATCGCCTTCAACCTTCGGTAATTCTACATCTGGCATATCTACTTCAGCTTTTCCTAAATCTACATCTGGTCCACTAATCTTTAGACCTTTGAAACCGAATTTGGGCATATGCAATCCCCATCCTTTGCCATCTTTCTCTCCCATTTCTGGTGATTTTCCGTCCAAACTCAAATCGATTTCGCCTTCCACTTTGGGAATATCAACATCAACATCTACTTCAGGACCAGACACTTTTGGTCCTTTGAACCCGAATTTTGGCATAGAGAACTCCCAATCTTTTACATCTCTCTCTTTCGATTTCTTGTCTTTCTTTTTCTTTAGAGATAGATTCACATCACCTTCAACATTCGGTAATTCTACATCTGGAATATCAACTTCAGCCTTTCCTAAATCTACATCCGGTCCACTAATCTTCGGACCTTTGAAACCGAATTTGGGCATAGAGAACTCCCAATCTTTTCCATCTTTCTCTTTCGATTTTTTGTCTTTCTTTTTCTTTAGAGATAGATTCAAATCGCCTTCAATCTTCGGTAATTCTACATCTGGCATATCAACTTCAGCCTTTCCTAAATCTACATCCGGTCCACTAATCTTTGGACCTTTGAAACCGAATTTGGGCATATGCAATCCCCATCCTTTGCCATCTTTGTCTCCCATTTCTGGTGATTTTCCGTCCAAACTCAGATCGACTTTCCCTTCCACTTTGGGAATATCAACATCAACATCTACTTCAGGACCAGACACGTTTGGTCCTTTGAACCCAAATTTAGGCATAGAGAATTCCCAATCTTTTCCATCTCTCTCATTCGATTTTTTGTCCTTCTTCTTCTTCAGAGATAGATTCATATCGCCTTCAACCTTCGGTAATTCTACATCTGGCATATCAACTTCAGCTTTTCCTAGGTCTACATCTGGTCCGCTTATTTTCGGACCTTTGAAACCGAATTTGGGCATATGCAATCCCCATCCTTTGCCATCTTTCTCTCCCATATCTGGTGATTTTCCGTCCAAATTCAAATCGATTTCGCCTTCCACTTTGGGAATATCAACATCAACATCTACTTCAGGACCAGACACTTTTGGTCCTTTGAAACCGAATTTGGGCATAGAGAACTCCCAATCTTTTCCATCTCTCTCTTTCGATTTTTTGTCCTTCTCCCTCTTCAGCGATAGATTCACATCGCCTTCAACCTTCGGTAATTCTACATCTGGCATATCAACTTCAGCCTTTCCTAGATCCACATCCGGTCCACTAATCTTTGGACCTTTGAAACCGAATTTGGGCATATGCAATCCCCATCCTTTGCCATCTTTGTCTCCCATTTCTGGTGATTTTTTATCCAAACTCATTTCTATTTTTCCTTTAATCTTTGGTGATCCGACATCGACATCTACTTCGGGGCCAGGCACTTTTGAGCTTTCTGATTCGTACTTTGGTGTTGAAATTTTCCAACCTTTGCCATTTTTCTCAGTTTTTCTTTTTCTTTTCAACTCTGTTTCAACATCACTTTTGTATATTTGGTCGTTCTTGCTGTAAGGTTCACTCGAATCTGTGATTTGATTTCTCTTACTGAATTTCAACCTCGGCAGTGTGAAATTTTTCATTTTCTGTTTACGATTTGTTTTTTTGAGATCTCCGTCATAAGATACTCCTCTTGCTGCCCTATCCTTTTTGTTATTTTCTTCTTCATCTACATTAATTTTACTCGGCAAAGTATCACTTCGATTTTTCATCTTCATTTTCGGTATTTTGATGGCGGTTCTCATTTCCTTAGCCGGATTCAAATCTATTATCTGATTTTCCCCTTCTATTGCTTCATTTATTTCAATCTCTATGCTTTTCTCTTTAGAGAATGCTCTTTTAAATCGTTCAGGATCTTTTTCCATAATTCTTCGCTTCTCTAGAGTTTCCATTGATTCGTTTTGCGGCGAATCATTGCCCTCGTCGACTTTTTCATTTTTTATTTTTAGCTTCTTGTCTTCACTGCTATCCATTTCAATAAGTGAATTTCGATCCATCAATAGATCTACACTTCTCTTATTTTCATTATCAAATAATTTATCAAAAGCATTTCTTCCATCTTCTTTCAGACTTAGATCGATAACCTCTCGGCCAATTTTGACTTCCCCTAAACTGACTTCAAACAGTGTACCATCCCTCTCCTTAGATTTTCCTCTTCTATGTTTCTCTTTGTTCTTATTCGAATTGACTTCTTCAGGACCGGATTTTAAACCTAGAATTTGTTTGAGAATATTGGATCAGTACATTATATCATGCTTATTTTTTTCATAATATTTACCTTCATAAGTGTTGTCCGGTTTTTTCTCCAAATTGAAAATTCTTTCCAAAAATTTTGTTTTTTGTGGCTTTTCTCGTTCTTCTATAAGGTCTAATTCATCATCTATCTCCATTCTGTCATCATCAAATTTTTGAGATGACTCTTGTGAAATTTCTATCCCTTTGTTTTTTGGCCTGAATTCTCCAGTTTTCTGTTCGACAATGAATTTACCTGAAACATTTCCTTCTTTGTCTTTAATTGAATAACTTTTTGTCTCAATTCTTAGAATGTTAGTAGTGTTCTTGGTTTCTGGACTGACTCGAGCTGTAGGCATCATCAATCCAAGACCTCTCGTTTTGCCAATATCGACGACATTCTCCGGGCTAATATCTCCAACACTGTATTCCCACATTAATGATTTATCTTGCTGCATATTTTTATTCTCATTGGACATTTTTGGCATCCTTCTCTTCCATCCGAACAATCTCGCAAATATATTTCTATCATCGTTATTGCGATTAATAGTGTCTTGATTCGGTTTTTTCACGATTTTATCAAGAGAATGGCTTTTTTTGATAATAATTTTTTTGACAGGACTATTCGGTCGATCTAATGTTCGATGTTTTGGCCTTTTCAAGCTCAATGATTTACTCTTCGCAGGTTTTTCTATCGTTTCTTCATAAACGTACTCAAATTCATCGTCAACAGGATAAGAATTAATATTCCTTTGACTTGATTCTTTTGGTTTTGGCAAATTGCTTGATCGTTTTTTTCTTCTAAATAGTTTATCGATAAAACTCTCTTGAGGAATAATTGGATCCTCGACATTCATGTCCATCGTTTCTGAGCTATTCTCTATAGAAGCTTGTAAATCACCCTCAAGTTTATTGAATTTGACTTGAGAATCATCGATCAATTTTTGTACATTTAAGGATTTTGTGTTGGAGGGATCAGCTTCAGACCTTGTAGGTTTGGGAGATGGCTCCCTAGAAAGACCTTTACGAACATCGTAACCTCTAAATGCTGCTTGGATGCGAATAGCCGCTTGTTCTGCAGTGAGGTGATCGGGGTTTATAAAATCACTTTCATTCAGAATTGTAGGAGGACTTTTTTGAGGATCATTGTTCGGGTCACCAATCTTCATTGTCTCTGTTTTGTGACTTCCCATGAGCTTTGGTATTGATATCGAAGGCGATTTGCCATCGCTAGAGGCAGTAACATTTGTGATAGTGGTTTTTTGATGGATTACTTGAGGTTGGCTCGTTAAAGGTTTATCAAAGGCTCTTTCGATCACAATCGTTTCATTGATTTTAGGCAGATTAATTTTTTGAACATTCTGACTGACGTTCCCATCTTTGATTGAATTCGGAAGTTCCACAATCTCACTATTTCTAAAATTACTCTCATCTAATTCACTACTATCAATTTGTCTCTCAATCGTCAAAGTAGTGTGAGTAGTTGTAGACTCTTGAATATTGCCCGAATCTTTGAGCAATTGATTCATTTCATCAAGTTTTGGTGTAAGTGAAACGCTCACTCTACCTTCTCCACTCGATGCCATTATTTGATTAATTTTTTCAATGTCAAACTCACCGACAATTTCATCAGCTCGAATTTCTCTTGATGCCGTAGTTTGAGTTTTTGTTTTATTTATAGATGTACTGCTTTCTTCAGGATCACTCATCTTGCAAAATCGAGTTTCAATAAGAATTTGAAAAAATGTCGAATCGAATGAT
This sequence comes from Sarcoptes scabiei, assembly GCA_020844145.1. Lineage (NCBI taxonomy): Eukaryota > Metazoa > Arthropoda > Arachnida > Sarcoptiformes > Sarcoptidae > Sarcoptes > Sarcoptes scabiei. Next base: position 975,035 of record CP080482.1, on the reverse strand, counting down.
GATTTTCAAGCAATATTATTCGAAGATCGGTGAAATGAAACGTAAAAATTCACGAAACACTTCAAATTGTATTATATTCGATAGAGATAATTACATCGATCAAATGAATTCTCTCAATTTAATAGCGATGAGAGATCAAAGACGATTGCAGGTAAAAAATGTTGAAATTAGAATGAAACTATTTTCATCACATTGATTTCATATGAGGAAGTACAAAAAGATAAGAAAGCGAACAAAACTTGAACAAAATACTTATTAAAATTTACGAGTACTTAAAAAGAGAAAATAACGGTTATAAAAATTTGGAAAAAATTTAAGCGAAAATCGAACGCTATCAGAGAGGATGAAAATTCTCAAAAGCAATCAAATTCGGTAATGGTGATGGTGATGATGAAACGAAGAGAAGAGAATATTATTCTGTTGATTAAAATTGATTTGGAGATAGAATTTTTTCGTAAAACGGATTCGCAAAAACAAACAAACAAAACAAAACAAAACAAAAAAACAAATTGATGACTTTTGTTGCATCCGAAGATGAAGATGAAGATTGAAAAAATAAAACACAAATTTGAAGATTAAAAAAAAAAAAAAAAATTTCGGAAGATTTCGATGGATGAATTGATGAATGAAAGAGAGAGAATATTCTTTTTCGAACGTTTGATAGATTGATCGCGTTCGAATTTCGAAATTTCGAATCCTTAAACTATGGAAACGTTCTCCTAAAACGTTCGCAAAAAGTAAGAAGAGAGAGAGAGAGAGAGAGAGAGAGAGAAAAAAAAAAGAAGAAGAAAAAAAAATTTAGCATTTAGATCAGATAATCCAATCGAATCGAATCCAAAGATTGAAATTAATTCTTTTATCAAAAAAAAAAAAAAAAAAAAAAAATGCTATTTTCGTACAGATCAATATCAAAGCAAATTCATCCAAAAGATCTAGAATTCTAAATAAGCTAAGCATTGAAAAGTGAAACAAATAGCAATAAATAATTGTTGTATAAAAAAACTACAAAACTTAGATTCTTATTGAAATTCGACGATTAGTTTTTGGGTTACGATCAAAAAAAAAAAAAAAAAAAATCCCAACCAATTGTTGCCTATCTCTTGTGATTATCGAATCAAAAGTTTCATCAGAGAAACGGAAAAGGAATTGCTCTCTCTCTCTCTCTCTCTCTCTCTCTCTCTAGCAATCTTTTCAAAACTATTCCAAGATTATTAGCATCTCGGTTTGAATCAAAATCTAGAGAATGATCTCTGCACTGATCGATTCTCTTCACTTTGAAGTGATTTGAAACACTTCGAAACACAAAAGGAAAGGAAAAACAACAACAAAGAAAAAAAACAACAACAACATACCTTTAGAATTTTTTTTTTTTTTTTGAAGATAAATTTTCAAATTTAAACCGAAAAAAAAGAAAAGAAAATAATCTTTAGAGATTTTTCGATCGAATTCTTTCTTCTTCAATTAGAGAGAAATTTCAATCTTCTTCATTCTTCTTCTTCTTGATAGGGTTACATAAGAGCCAACAACAACAACGACGACGAAAAAAAAAAAAAAAAAAAAAAGAATTAATTCATTTTCAAATTTAAATCATTTCGAAAATTATTCAAAAAAAAAATTTTTTCCTTTTTTGATTGAAAATCTTAAATCGAAGATTTTTTTTTTCTTACCTTCTTTTTTTTTTGTGAATCTATGTTGTTGTTTTTTTTATCAATTCCAAACAAACAAAGTGATGGAATTTTGATGCGATACCAATTCGTAATAGAATCGAATCGAAAGCGAAAAAAAAAAACAGCAAAAAAGAAGAAAAGTTTTGATTTTGAGAAGAGGAAGAGAATTTTAAACCGCTTAAAGAAAAAAATGGCTTTAAAAATAGATTCGCATTGAAGAAGAATAGAGAGATAATCTTCAAACAAAAATTTAGCCCAATGAATCTCTAGGATCTCATTTCGCTTTTAGGCTCGCTCGAAAGAGAGTAATGAATGAATCCGCGCAAAGTGGTTTCGTATCGATAAATTAGATTGTTTTTTTCTCAATATGAATTTGCTATGCAATCGATTTGATTTTGTTCTCTAATCGAAAGAGAGAGAGAGAGAAAACGAAATTTAAAATGAAATATTAGGTCTTTCTTTTTTAGATATTTATAGAGATAGATAGATAGAGAGCACTTAGAGAACGGACCAGAGAGAGAGAGAGGAAGCAACAGATGAAATATGAATATTTTCGTTTCGTTTTTTGTTTCACTTCATTGATTTCAAATCAAACATTGGATTGTTGTTGTTGTTGTTGTTCGTATCGAATCAATTAAAAATTTGATGATTTTGATTCCAAATTCTTTCGATGTCGATCGTTGAAATTTGATTATCAGAACAAAATAATAGTTTGTAACACAGACAGAGAGAGAGAGAGAGAGAGAGAGAGAGAGAGAGAGATAGGGAGATTCGCTTTTTTGTTCCAATTGATTTTGATTTGGAGTGAATTTTTTTTTCTTTCTTTCTTTCTTTTCTTTTGTTTCGTTTTAGAAATTTGAGTTGAAAATAAAAATAAATTTGATTGATGTTTGTGATGTTGATTTAGGGCGACTTTGTTTATTTTTACTTTCAAATTCAAATTTCAAAAAAACCAAAAAACAAAAAACAAGAAAAAATTCTCCACTCAATAATCAATAAAGAAAATAGTGAATTCTAGTCTCTGGAATTTGAAATTCTTTCTCTTTTTTTTGTGAGAGAGAGAGAGACAAATTCTTTTTTGATAGGAAACCAAAACGGAAGTGAAACACCGAAAATCGTTGATTGATTGATTGAAAGATTGGATTTCTATCAAGATGATTCAAGATGATAGACGAAAGTTTCTCTTGAAGAGATACAAAATGAATTGAATGACAATCACAAACACTAGTGAAGATTAGGCTTTTTTTTTGATTATTCTGGGCGAATCCCAGATGAAATTTTCGAGTGCCGATTGATTTCGTCGTCTTCTTCGTCTTCTTCGTCGTGTTCTTCTCGTTAGCTTCAGCTATCTCTATGTTTGCTGTTGCTTGTTCGCTTTCACTGCATAGCGGGTAAAATGAATCGATTCTTGATTTTCTTTCACAAAAATCTCTTCACCTAAGCTCTGTTTCGATCTAAATGAAAAGAGAGAGAGAAGAAGAGAAGAGAATTGATTAATAAATTCTAAACAAATCTATAAATTTCTTTCTTTCTCTCTCTTTTTTTCACTCTTCCACAAGAGTGCGGTCATTGATTCATTTGAAAAGTGAAAATGGAACTACAGTATGGAACTTTGTTCCAAAAAAAAAAAAAAAAAAAAAAATTTCTCTTTTTCTCTAAATTCTTTTAGCTTTTCTTTCTATATCATTTCATCTTTCACATTTTGATTTGAAAAACGACAATACTAAAACAAAAAGCTAAAATGATTGCTAAAATTTGCAACCACATTCTCTCGAAGAAGCAGAAGCACAAAACACCAATGAATTGAATGAATTGAAATGGATTGGATTTGAAGAAAATGTTTGTTGCTTCGTTTTTTTTCTCTCTCTCTCTCTCTCTCTCTCTCTCTCTCTCTCTCTCTCTCTCTCTCTCTCTCCTTGATTGAGAGAGAAAGAAAGAAAGGAGAGAGAGAGAGAGAGAGAGAGAACTAAATAACTCTAAAGCTATTTTGTTGTGAAGAAAGAAAAAGAAAAAAGAAACGAATTAGGATATCTAGTTCCGTTTCAATTCAATTCGGTTGTGAAGGTTAGGTTTGCTTTTTTGTTTTGCTATTATTATTATTATTATTATTATTATTTGCTCTCATTGGATAACTTCTCCTCATTGATTTTTATTCACTCTTCAATTGCTTCAATTCAATTGCTAATTTCTAGACGAAAAAAAAATGGCTTAGAAAAAGAAACGAAGAAAAATAATAATAATAATAATAATAATAATAATAATAATCGAAATTGAATTGAATTAAGTTTCGCGTCAAAAAAGTTATTGGAATGAGAGAATAGTTTTGGATAGTCAAAAAAAAAAAAAAAAAAGAGAAACAGATTGCTCAAACCGAAGAAATGAAACGAAGATCTCTCTCTCTCTCTCTCTCTCTCTCTCTCTGAGACAAGTTAGAACAAACAAAAAAAAAAAAAAAAAAAAAAACACACACACACATTTCGATAGAGATTCATTTAACCTTGATGATTGAATTATTTTTGTCTCTCTACTTACATCTCTCTTCATTGCACAAATTAACAAATCTCAATCTCAATGATATCTAAAAGCTAAAAAAGAGTTTTTTGTTTGAAGGAAAAAAAAAATTGTTTACGCTTACTTTCACTCTCTCTCTCCAACTCTTCGTTACGTTATGAATGATGAATGAAGATGATTCAATCCTTAAAATGATGATGATGATGGTGATTATTTAAAGATTGTTACATCGATACTTTCTTTCGAAATTCTTTCTCTCTCTCTCTCTCTCTATCTCTCTCTCTCGCTAATAATCAATGTAAGATCGAGTTGAGATGAGGTATGGGAGGAGGAGGGGGGCGAAACGCACCAAATTTTATTGATTTCATTTACGTAACAAAAATATTGATTTTTTTTTATTCTTTCTTTTTACATCAAAATTTTATTTTTTTTCCTCGAAAATCCAAATCTCCAAACATCTAAATTCAATGATAGAATTAACAATGAATAAATAAATGAATAAATTTAGCGATCGATTGAATTGGATGATTGCTTGATTGGTATTGATTCGAAATTATGGAAAAAATTTTGAGCTCTTTTTTTTTCTAATGAGACCAGAGAGAGAGAGAGAGAGAGAGAGAGAGAGAGAGAGAGAGAGAGAGAGAGAGAGACCACTTTCTTTCCACTTAATCAATCATAGATTGATACTCTAAGTCTGATGCTAGCTAAAACCACTTCAATCGTTTCACATTCGAAATCAATCGATCAATCAAAAAAAGCAAAAAAAAAAAAAAAAAAAAAAAAAAAAACAAAACTCAAAAAACTAAAACAAAAACGAAAAAAAATTGGAACAGAAAAACAAACAAATCTAATAGAATGGAATAGAAGAATCTAAAAAAAAATCAAATCAAAACAATTAAGAATGCTAGAAAGCTAAGAGATTAATCTAAAAAAAAAAAAAAAAAAGGTTTTCTAAATTCTAGAATTTCTTTTTTTTTTGTGTCTCACCAAAAAAAAAAAAAAGAAAAATCTCCAAAATAATCCTATGGATCTTCTGCTCTATCGCTTCATTAAGATGATGCTGATGATGGTGATATGCTAATCCTATAAGAAGAGATTTTGGATTAAAGATTATCTCCATCACACAAACGATTCATTGTCGAATCTTATTTATATTTTGTATTGCGATTATGAAAAACGCAAAAAAACAGGAAACAATAACGAGAAAGAATAGAGTGAGATGAAAAGATTTTTATTTTTTTTCGCCGGCAACCGGCCAAACTTCCTTCAAAGTTTCTTTCTCATTTTTTTTCATTATTTAATTACGATTGAAACGAAATTCATAAGAATTGAGATCTCAAATCTAAACGTGTGGTATCGAAAAGATTTCGAAAACGAATCTGAAACAAACGTGTTTCAAACGAAATAGTCCAGTTTGATTCGATTCGTTTCGAAATGAAACAAAAAAAATTTAGAAATTTGATTAAGAATCAAAATCCAAACGAACAAACCAATCTCGATGATTATTGTGGAAACGGAAATAATGATGATGACGATGATGGGATGGGGATGGTGGTTGTGGTTGCGGTTGCGGTTGTACGGTTCGTTGTTGTTAATTGTTTTTATTATTTAATCATCACAAAATGAAGATGAAAACAATAACGATGATCTAGATGATTGGATTTGAATCTTTGTCAAAAAGATTTCATGAAAAACAACATTGCAATAAGAGAGAGAGAGAGAGAGAGAGAGAAAAAAAAGAAGAAACCAAATTGTTCAATTCATTTTAAGCTTCTTCTCCGTCTTCGTCTTCTTCTTCTAAAGCTCTTTTTTTTTGATTTCAAATAAAATCATAATCGTGTGTGAAGAAAACTAAGATGGACAATTGAGAGCCAAATGAATACCGGTGGATTAGATTCGGGTTCGATTCGGTAAGAGAACAGAATCTAATCTAAAAACACACAATCACAATTGGAAATACATTTCAATCGAAGAGATTAGAGAGGAAGTTTTGAGAATTAATTTAATTAATTAATTTTTTTTGACGAATCAAACGAACAAAAAAAAAAACTCAATCGAATCGATCTCGAATGAGTAGCATTGTTTTTTTTTGCTATTTTTCTCTCCCAACAAACTCTTTGTTTCTCTTTGATACAAAATCTTAAAAATTCATTAAAATTTTCAGATCATCTTCATTGGGTGAACGGAACAGAGCGAGAGAACTGTTGACCATCGCCATCATCAAATATCATCACAATCAAATATCACCATTATTATCACCATCATCAATCACCACCACCATCATCATCATCATCGAAGTTGGTGGTGTTTGTATCGAGAGAGAATCAAAACATCAATGATCGAGAGAGAAAGAGAGAGAGCTATAGAGAGAGAGCTATAGAGAGAAATTCGATGGAGAGATTCAAATTTCGGATTTCGGAATCGAAAGTTTGGTTTTTGTTGGAAAAAAAAGAGACAGAAAAAAAAAAATAAATTGCAAAACGAACGAAAACAAAAACAAGGACGCAAAAAAAAAAAGAGAATAAAAATAAAAATAAGAAAAATTTCCAACGATAATTAAAATATGCAACGAAATAATGAAGAAAAAAAAAAAAAACAAAAAACCAACAAACAATTAAGAAGAAGAAGAAGGTAAAGTGAGACTAAACTTTCATTACTTTTTTGTGTGTGTTGCTTCTAGCGAAAACCCATTTGGAAGAAAAAATCTCAACCAAATCAAATAAAATAAAATGCAATCAAAAGAGAGAGAGAGAGAGAGAGATAATTTGATCTGATTCTTAATTGAGAAGAGTAGAGATATAGGAAAGAATTAGATCTCGAAGATTTCTATTCGAAATTTCAATTCAAATTTATATTCCGTTGCTATTGCTGTTGCTGCTATTCTTCGCTAACGAATTCTAACTTCGAAAAAATCTTTTCGGATTTCGGAAAAGCATATTTAAAGACGAAAAAAAAAAAAAAGAAATTCCTGATGCCTACTCTCTCTCTCTCTCTCTCTCTCTTAGACTCTCTCTAAGATAAACTATTTTCTTTGTGATTAGGTTGTGATTTTTTTTTTGTTTTTGATCTTCTTACTGAATTGGTTCACATACACACACACACACACATAGCAAAAGGCCATCATTGAAGATATATCGAATTCATGGAATAAAGACAGAGAGAGAGAGAGAGAGAGAGAGAGCAATCAACACATTTCTCGATTCTGGTTTTCTTGTTTCTGTTTCCTCCCCCTTCTCCAATCGAAAGAAGCAATCTCTCGGTAAGTCAAGGAGAATGAGTGAATGAAATTTAAAAATAAAAGCAAAAAAAAAAAAAAAAATTACAGCATTATCATCACACTCATCACCACCATCATCATCATCGTCGTCGTCTTCCTCTTCGTCTTCGTCTTCGTCTTCGTCGTTGTCGTCGTCTTCGCCGTCTTCGCTATCATCAATCTTTAGCACAATCACACCCAATTATTTTGCGAATCCAAAGAATATCCTCGAATGAATGGAAATCAAAACAAAAATATCAAAAAAAAAAAAAAAAAAAACGCAAGCAAACAAGCGATACAGAATCAATAAAAGATCGTTGTTGTGGTGGTGGTGGTAGTCTGGTGGTCTGGTGGTGATGGTGTGGAATGGTGTGGCGTCTCTAAGATCCTATTTTTTTTTTCGTTTTCGGTTTGTTGGTGGCTATAATCTCTATCACTCGTCGTCATCGGTGTGTAGTCAATCGAAATGAATGGGCCTCAAACCATGCATCGTTACAATGCTGATTTCCAAAGAAGATTGACTAGCTATCTATGATGGTTGTGTGTGTGTGTGTATGTCTGTTGCGATGGGAAGAGAGAAAGAGATTCTCTCTTCTTCTTGTTCTAGATGATGTGATGAATTTCGATAGAGAGAGAGAGAGAGAGAGCAGAGAGATTGGGTTGAGAGCAAAACAAGGCTAATATCTAACCCAAAAAAAAAAAAAACCAGACCAGAAAGCTATCAAAACTAATCAAATCTTTTTCTTTTTGGTAGTTGTCGTTTTTGGTTGCAAACAATCTCGACATCATCATCGGCAACAATACGCCAAGCATTGTCGATCTCGTAACACACCAAACAAATTTTTGTTCGATTCTGGTGGATCAGTTTTTTTTTTTGATTGGATTGAAAGATTTTTGGTTAGAATCTCCAAAACAATCTCGTCTTTCTCTCTCTCTCTCTCTTCCCTCTCAATTCAGATGATAATAGTGGGATGAAAATGAAAAACAAGTGAAAGGGGAGAAGCTTGACAAACTTTTTTTTTTCTTTCATCTCGATTATCACAATGAAAGCAATGAAGGAAACAGGAAGACAAAGCAATGAATGAGACATAGAATGAGTGAGAGAGAAAAAGAGAGAGAGAGAGATTTTGGTTGAATACCAAAAGTATGAGATTCTAGAGTGGTTGAGGTTTCGAAAATAGTGACTGGAATGATAAACCTTAGAGTGGGGAAAGATTGAGATGAAGATTGATTGATATTATTACGTCGAAGAATGATTTACTTCTCTATTGATTTCTATTCATATCTTACCCTCTCGCCTTCTCTCTCTCTCTCTCTCTCTCACTGAGAGCTAGGCTAACTATAACACACACACACACACACACACACACAATTTGGTGCGTGCTTTAGTGGAGGCGTCTGTTTGTAGATATGGTACAGAAATACTTAGGTACAGACGAAATAGAGAGAGAGAGAGAGATCATAAAGTATTGAAACGAAATCATTCGGCTCTAATTAGTCGGTGAGAGAGAGAGAGAGAGAGAGAGCGCGAAAGGGGAGAATAATTTTGGCACAAGTTAAGAAGAAAAAAACCAAACAAACATTGACTTACACAAACCTAGCCAAATACCGGAGAATTAGACAATGAGAAATTGATGATGTTTTTAAGAGAATAGCTATCCGATATTGAAATCCACAATCGAAACATAATCCACCATTATCAATCACACACACAGACACACACTCACACACACACACATAAACAATTGTTGGATTCCAATTTAGTTTGTTTCACATTTCGCCATCGAAAGATATCAACAAACAAAACCAAATGCGGATCTTTGCGGTGATCATCATCATCATCATCATCAGTATTGCCGTTCTAGTCGTCGTCGAAGTTATTCTTGTTTTCCTCGATTCAAAATCTCTCCCTCTCTCTCTCTCTCTCTCTCTAACTAAAAACGTATTGAAGAATAGCATATTGCTATAGAGATAATCTCAACACTATAGGCTATATATAAAATGAATACGTTCATTGAATACAAATATGTTGCTTTTTTTTGCATAGCTTCCGTTAATGCTTCCATCTTGTTCGAATTTGATGATGTTGTTGATCATCATCATCATCATCACTATCATCAACATCGCCCATACACCATGGAAAAAAAAATTTTTTCCCCCGATTGAATCTCTTTAATGATAGGATTCAATTCAATCTCATTGAATGATGGGCGAATGCAAACGAAAAAAAAAAATATCTGCAGTCTTCCAACAATAAACAATGCAGTAATTCTGACTAGCCTTCATCTCTCTCTCTCTCTCTCTCTCGTCGTTAACATTTTCATATTGGATTTGATTTCGAACCCAAAGCGAAAGGAACAGAGAGAGAGAGAGAGAGAGAGAGAGAGAGAGAGAGAGAGAGAGATACGAGAGGGTTTATGATTAGTGCGTGAAAATATTCGATGATTGAATTTTTTTTTTCCTAAACACACAAGAACTTCTATTCCTGTTTTCTGTTCGGATCGGACCTAGACTAGAGGGACGAAGAAATTCTAATCTTCCGCATAGAATCTTTCCGTTATGGATCATTAAAACATTCTACATTCACTATCTTCTCATCTCTTCCATTGAGAATGGAATGGGATAATAATCAGTAGCCAGCTTGATTCAAACTTAGCTTAGCTCCGAAAGTTCCGAAAGAAAGCGTTGCTATTTTCGAGAAGACGAGAGATCGAATCTAAAGAGCTGATAATATGTGTGTGTTCCGATTTTGTAAGGAGAAAAAATTCGTTTGCATCAGGCCTTGTATCTTTGGATTGCTCAAGTCCATCAAGCGAAAATCATAAAAAAAACAAAAATCAAAAAACAAAACTAACAAATATCTCGGTTTTCTAGAATTCAATTCGTAGATTCGATTCGATTCCATTTCGAATGGGTTTCATTTGATTATCTTCTCACACAAATCTCTCTCTCTCTCTCTCTCTTTCGTTTAAGCTATGGAATCCGGGACGATTTTATAGTAATTGTTTTTTTTTATTTCGAAAATTTTTATGACTTTTTTTTCTTCTTCTTCTTCCTCTTCTGCTTATAAGGTCATCATAATTTCTCTCTCTCTCTCTCTCTCTCTTTTTTCTTCATCTCTCAACTCTCTTCTCAACAATCTTCTCGTCAATTGAATTGTTACGATAGAGAGAGAGAGAGAGAGAGAGAGAGAGAGAGAGAGAGAGAGAGAGAGAGAGAGAGAGAGAGAGAATGGCTTCATTTTTTTTTCCTTCTTTCTTAATCATTAACATTCATTCGATGTCGATTTTGTCTTTTTTTTCTCATCGTTGTCCGAGAGATTCGAAAACGAAACATTTTAGCCGTAAACGGTGAAATGAGATTAGATTGAATTTATTGATTGAATTATTTAATCTAAAAGCTTGAATTTCGAATCAAAATGAATCAAAATGGTTGAATGAAAGAGGAATCTAATCCGAAGTGGAATTGGAGGGAAAGAATTCTAATCCGAATAGAAATAGTGAGAGGTTGACATACAAGGAAATCATCATCGCCATCATTTTAATAATATGAAAATTTAAAAAAAAAAAATCTTCATTCTCTCTCTCTCTCTCTCTCTCTCTCTCTCTCTCTCGTTCGCTAGTTGGAGAGCTTTTCAAGGTTAACATCAAAAACAGCCAAACAAACAAGCTGTGGAATGTGAAAGATGTTCCATTCGAACGAAATCGAATCGAGAACATCACTTCAGCATTGCAGAGAGAGAGAAGTATATTTTTCTCTTTTGTTTTTGATGAGCGAATCAAACTTTCACACAACACCAATGCTACCACGTTGAAGGGACAACACCCGAATTGTTTGTTGGTGATGGTGGCTATGATGATAACGCGGTGATGGTCGTGGTGGTGGTTGTGGTGGTTGTTCATGAGCATCGAAATTGAATTGTTCTGAAAATCTAGATTTTCTGAGAATTCAAATCAAATATCAATCAAAAAGAAAGAGCCTATCTTTAGCTAGGAATAGTTTAGGTTAGGTTAGGTTAGGTTTGGTTTTATTCTAACTCTCTTTCTCTCTCTCTCTCTCTCTCTCTCTCTCTCTCTCTCTCTCTCTCTCTCTCTCTCTCTCTCTCTCTCACTTTCTCTTCCTCTTTCTTTCTAGTTTATCCCTTTATATTCTCTCTTTCTCTTTAACATTCGAATTGATGTCAGTGTTATAATTTTGTTTGTTTTTGTTCTCAACTGTCAACAAGGAAATAGAATCATCAATTTGGTCACGAACGATCAATAAAGATGATAATGGTAATGGTAATGGTAATGGCAAAGGTGGCAAATTTTTGGTGGGAAAACAAGCGAAACGAAAATGAAATTCTTTCTAGGTTACAATGTTGCTAAAAGAATTCGATTCTTTGAAATTAGAATAATTAATTAGATAATTAATAGAGAAGAGAATCTATCTCAATCAATTTAGATTAGATTCGATCTCAATGATGCGAGATGATCGAAGACAATTCGAATTTAGAATATTCGAGAATATTCTTGGCAAACAAAACAAACGAACCGGTAGAAATTGTTTCCATCGATCATTGCGGAATCACTACACACCTTCACTGAAGAAAAATTATTTTTCTTCTTCACAAAGACGAAAGAGAGAGAGAGAGAGAGAGAGAGAGAAACAGAAAAAACGATTATCGAATGATCGAGAAGAGATTAGAAGAGGAGAGAAGTGGCGAAAATCATTCACAAAAAGAACATTGGTTACATTGTTACAATTTTGATTCTAATCTATGAGAGTGGGGAAAAAATTTTGAATTTCTTCGAATGCCTTAAGAGCATTATCAAAATTAATTAAGGAGATGAATGGAGTGAATTTTTTTTTTTCTTTCAATGTTTTTCTCTCTCTCTCTCTCTCTCTCTCTCTCTCTCTCTCTCTCTCTCTCTCTCTCTCTCTCTCTCTCTCTCTCTCTCTCTCTCTCTCTTACTGATAACTAAATAAAGTATTCCATTTACAATCTTTGATCTTTGAGTGAATGTTCAAAATCAAATAGCAAAAGTTTGATTCAAATTTTCAAAACAAAATGATTGATTTTTTCGAACTGATTCTGAATTATTATTTCTTGATACCTTTGATAATTGTCTACCTATTCGAAGTGAAAGAGAGAAATTATATCTGGCATCGATTGATTAATTGATTAATTTGAATGATAATTTTTGTGAAAAAAAATTACCTTTTTTTTTAAAGCTTTAAAAAATCAAAGCTTTTTGGGTGGCGAATATAATATTCGATGCGGATGTGGATGAAAGAAGAGATCTTTGCGGTACAATTTGATCGAAACAAAATGGGACATTTTGTTTTTTTTTATGTTTCTCTCTTCTCAAACAATCATCCGAGCACAATGATTGGAGAAGAAAAAAAAGAAAAAAAAAAGAGTCCACAATAATTACATTCGTTGTTGGTCGATGTAGGCGTTCCGTGCGTTACTTTCGAACAAAATTTTTGGATCGATCTCACAAATCCGAATAATCACAAAAACTCAAATTCAATTTTCACTATTCCTTTGCTTTCTTTCTTCTTTGAAAGTATGTGGAACCGGAAATTCACACTCTATAAGTGGCCACAAATCGATATGATTCGGATACGGTGTTGTGGGGAGAAAGGTAGAGGAGGATTCAAGAATGATAAAAATTTTTTTTTTCTGTTAGAATTTCACAAACACCGAAAATGAACGGAAATCGAGAGCGCGAATGAAAAAGAGTTTGATTCAATGAAAAATTTTTTTTTATAACCGTTTTGTTCGGCATTCAATTGGCATCTGAATTCTGTTCAGAAGCTATCAGATTCTTCGAAACAATCGAAACAAACAAAAAGAAAGAAAGAAAGAGAGAAAGAGAGAGAGAGAGAGAGAGAGAATCTATGAAACTTTTCGCCAACGTAAATCTTTGTATCTTTGTTGGAACAATCAATGAATGTGTTTTTTTTTTTTTTGCTTCACAACAATAACAAACCTCGAGAACAACAAAACAACATCAACCATCAAAATCAAGTAAGCAAAAAAAAAAAAAAAAAAAAAAGATTCATAATAGTTATCAGTATTCTTCACCTAACAGTTATTATAATTGTGGCAATCTCTTCATCACCGGAGCGCTTCTATCTTCATCATCATCGATTCAATTACACAAGTTAGCGATTGGAGAAAATCTCCATCGAAGAAGAGAATGAAATATTTTTTTTTTTTTTTTTCGAGAAATTATAGCGTCCAAAAAAGTATTAGAGAAATCAAAATGGTAGGACATTCGATGGTGTAGTGTAGTGTAGTGTATATCAAAACGGTTTAGGTTTTTTTTTTTTTTTTGGTATGCTGATTCTAGGTTTGGTATCTATAGTCTCTCTCTCTCTCTCTCTCTCTCCTTCTCTAAATTGTTGGTTTGATGTTTGATCATCGAAACCATCATCATCATCATCATCATAATCATAAACGAATTTTTTTTTTTGTTTCTTCGCTCGAAAGTCTCGAAATATTGAAATGAGTTTTGTATGATTTATTACAATATTGCATCGAATCGAGCAGTCTTTTTTTTTTGTTCGCTATTCCTTGTAATTTCCCCTTTTTTTCGCTCTCTCTCTCTCTCTCTCTCTCTCTTTCAATTGAAAGCTTAATCTATCGATTCGTTGAAACATCTTCGTATTTCTTCTTCCTTCCTCTCCTTTCATCGTTTCGATCGTTCTCTTCTATCGCATACATCATAATCGAAATTTTCTCTCGTTTTCCTCCTCTCCCTCCCCACTCTCCCCGCTCTCTCTCTCTTTGATCGAACTAGTATTGGATTGGATTGATTTCGATTCTGATCACCATCATCACCATCATCATCGTCGTCATCATGATCGACCACACCATTGCACGCCACCATCATCGTAGCCGCCATCATTCATAATCATAATTTTGATCAGCAGTATGCTGGAATGGGAAACAGCCAAAAGCTTTTTCTAACTTGTTGCTGATATTTTTTTCTTCATTATCGTTCTTCATTGTTAGTTTTCGCATTCATTGTTTTTCCTTCCTTTCTTCATACAATCATTCAATTATTCTCATTAGAATTTATTGAAGATATTCTCATTCAATTGTTGAGTATTCTGCTCTATCAAATAGAGAGAGAGAGAGAGGAACAAATCTTTCCTAAATTGATTGCCATCTCTCCTCTTTTTGTGTTCGATGTTTTCTATTTTAAAATTTCATAAATAATTGAATCTTTCCCCCCTTCTCCTTTTTCTTCCTTCCTTCCTTCCTTTCTTGTCGTTTCTTTCATTTGGAAATGATTCAAGCAAATATTATCATATCTAAGCTATCGATGATGTCCAGTAGAAAGAGAGAGAGAGAGAGAGAGAGAGAGAGAGAGAGAAATGGCTGAATAATCCTTTTTGAATCCTTGATCACTGTCATAGCTGTGAACTATTTCCACAATGAAGATATTATGTGATTTATGGAAAAATCAGGGCGCGAAAAAAAATATTTCGAAAATCTCAAACAATTCAAAATCAACATTGAAAAAACATTTGATGAATTGATTGTCTTCAAGAGAAACACACAATCCATGTCCAATCAAATTTCAATGTCCATTGCTGGCTCAATATTGTCGTTATTATTGTCGAAATCAGCATCTATCATTTATCTTTTCAATCAGATAGCTTTCATCTCTTTAATTTAATAGTAATTTCATATCAAAGAATCGTTTCGAATAAATTTTAAAAGATCAAAATAGTTCTAGATTCTAGATAGAATTTTCCAAAGAGAATCCAAAAACAGCAAAAAAAAAAAAAAAAAAAAAAAAAATACATCGAAATTATCCTTATGAAAAAAAAAACAAACTCCTAAATAGATTCTATTTATGTGAGGCTATTTGTAGGTAAGGTGTGAATTTGAATCGAATTTCTAGAGTAGAGAAAACAAAAAAAAAAAAAACAAAAATTCAATGTCAAATTGATTACCTTTTCAGGTGAGAAGTAGCATATATCCAAAATTTTTGGATCCAACATTTCTATTCTCATTGTTTTTCTCATCAACTTCAGATGATAGTCAAACATATCTTGTCGTTTGGAGATATTAAAAAAAACAAAAAAAAAAAAAAAACAAATTCAAACAATCTTGCTGCTACTTTGGAAACAATCAACAATCGAATAATGGCTTGAAGAAATTCCCGATCAAAACAAATGTTTCAATGATCAAACAATTCAATAGATTCTTATTCATTCAATCACCATCATCATCATCAAGGTGTTGATGATCTTTGTCGAGAAAAAGAATAGCTAGAATGAATGTTCGACGATGAGTTTGGATTTGATAGAATCTTGCGTGTCTCTTGACGATTCATTTCTGATTTTTTCAGCTCTGTTTGTTCCAAACTTTTTTTTTTTCTTTCTTTGATTGCCTAACAAAGCTTAGAAATTGTCCAATTAGCTAATTCTAATTTATTTTTTGATTGACTTCTCTCTCTCTCTCTCTCTCTCTCTCTCTCTCTCTCTCTCTCTGAGATAGAATTTGATTGTTTGAGATACCACAGATAGATTGATTATTTCTATCTAAATTCTCGAAATCGATTCGAATATCTAAGCATAGCTTATGCCCAGTGTTGTCCAAAAATGGTTGCGATTAAAATTTGTTGATAGATTTTGGGAGAGAGAGAGAGAGAGGCTTTTGTTCTCTTGTCATCTTCCTCTCCCCTCTCTCTCTCTCTCTCTCTCTCTCTTTCTTTTTGAATTTGAATTCTCAATAAAATTCTAATTTTTTTTTTCTCTCCATACGATTGCAATGAAATTAAAACCGAACGTCATCATTATTTTGTTTGTCTTTGTTTAAAGAATTATTTCGTTTTATTTTTTTTTTTAGTTTCTATTGCCATTGAGAGATAATAGCAAAAACAATAGTCTTTGCTATTATCTCTTCTTCATCATCTTCTCCATCATCATCATCATCATCATCATCATCATTGAATTTCAATCGGAATCGATTGTTTAGCTTGTTCGGTTTTGATTGTCGGTATTGTTTGTCAAGCGAACATCATTGTCATTCATTAAAGAAAATTCATTCTTTTCTTTTCATCATACGATTCTATCTAACTTTCAGATTCGTTTATTAAGATTTTCAAATCTTTCAACACCGGATTCTCTTGAAATAAATGTTTAGTTTTGTCTTTCATTTTTTTTTTTTTTTTTTTTTGACAAAATTCTCATTCTACGATGCTATCTCGAACTATGCGATTGTTAAGAGTTTTGTTGAAAAAAAAACAAAAAAAAAAAAAAAAAAAAAAATATTCTTACTAATCCAAATTTTGTGAGAATAAAATGATTTGAAATATTATGAAATTTTTTTTTTGTCTTAAATCTAAGATTCTAAATTCAATATTCATTGAAAGATTTTTTAACAATTTAAGCTAGAAGTAGATTTGATTCTAGAGAATCTAACGAAGAGAATCATCCTAGAGGAAATCTTTTAACTTTTCAATTCGAAATGAGATGGGATTCAATCCAAAATTTTTTAAATGAAACAAATAACTAATAACAAAAAAAAAAAAAAAAAACAATTATTGTTACCAAGACCAAATTCTCTCTCTCTCTCTCTCTCTCTCTCTTTATTTTTGTTAATTAATTTCTATGCTACCAAAAAAAAATTTTGCTCATTTTCGATTCACAATCCCTGATGATGATGATGGAGTGAAGATTGAATCACAAGGACAAAAAAAAAAAAAAAAAAAAAGTTATAAATTAATCATCCGAATCCATCATTGTCACCAATTATCATCATCATCACCATCATCAACATTTCGTATGCTAGTGATCACAACGATGATTGTTGGTTGATTCGATTCATTTTTTGATGCGACACACCCCGATTCGATCACAATTGCTAGGTGATGAGTTTTTGTTTTTTCCCCACGAGCTCTAGATTCATCGATTCAATCATCGATCGAATTATCGAATCAAAAAAAAAAAAAAAAAAAAAACAACTTGTGAAATGTGAAAAAAATTATTATTAATTAATAATTAATATTTAAAAAATTTTCAAGAACTTTAGAGATTCGAGAATAGATTATTCAATTATTAATTGTTTATCATTGTCATTCACTTCCAAGCGGATGTGATTGATTTTTTTCCCACTCAAATATCAAAAAATGAAAATCAAAATTTATTGCATAAACGAATTGAATTTTTTTTTTTTTTAAATGACGAATGAAATCAATTACGAAACACCCGGATAAAGAATGAGATCCAAAGCCTACCTGAGTAATCTGGCTGAGTAATCAAAAAATTCTATTACTCTCGTTCGATGCTCGATGAATTTGAGAAGTTTAGAGATTCGAAAAGTTTAGAGAATCGAAATCTTTTCAATTATCTTGTCTAAATTAATTGATCCAATTGATTATTTGATTGATTTCCTTTTCCTTTTAGAACTTTTTTTTTCGATGAGGATTTTTTTGTTGTTGTTGTTGTTGTAGATCATTCAAAAATCAATAACGCTTCACTGCAATCTTATTTGTTTTCAATTCAAAAGTTCTTTCTTCTTCTTCTTCCTCCTTCAGCCACTTTCTGCTTTTGATTTCGATGTACATTTTCTCTCTCTCTCTCTCTCTCTCTCTGAACGAATAAATTCTCCACCATCTATGTCATGGTCACAAACGGAACTTTCTGTTTCTGTTTCTGTTTCTTTTCTCTCTCTCTCTCTCTCTCTCTCTAGAGAAACACACTCCTTTCCGTTTTGAATGCAATCAGAGTAACAAATTAGACTAGCGAGATAATTATAGTTAATTCTTAATATTATAGATTTACAGAAAGAAAAAAAAAGAGGATCGACGTCATCAATGGCATCGAACGAATGTTTCAAACAATCAGAAACAAACAAATAAATTAACAAAAAAAAAAAAAAAAAAAGGAAACGGGAAACGAAAAAAATTAAATCTAATTAAATTGAATAAAATAGCCTCCTTAGAAGAGAATGTTTCTCTCTCTCTCTTCTCTCTTTCGGACGAAAAAAAAAAAAAATTTTTTTTTGTTTCAAGTTCTGATGAAAGTTTCGAACGAAAAAAAAAAAAGAAACATCATCAAGAACATTACATAAAATTTATTTATTTATTAATTTTTTTTTTTTTTTGGGTAAAAGCAAAAACCGAAACCTCTATTCACTTAATCATCATCATTTCAATATATCTACATTGAAACTTATTATCAACTCTAACCTTTTGACCTTAAACGCTACAATTTTGAGAATTTGAGAGATAATCTTTGAAAGAATCTAGAAATGGTTTTTGTTTTTGTCTTTTTCTTACTGTTACGCTTCAATTCGTATTCGTTTTCAATCTAAATTTCAAGATTAGATTTGAATCATCACATTCAATTTGATGAAGGTTGTGAATCAAAATCTTCATGCCTTTTGTGAAGATTAAACTCAACTTCTTCCTGTTCTTCTTCTTTTTCTTCGATTCAATTTGAACGAATTTGATTTTAGATTCTTGTTACGCTTAGTAGCGTTCTGAAAGAAATTATCGTTTAATCATCTTGATTTTTTTTTTAGGTTAAATTTTTCTTCATGAATGACGAATGATGAACAGACCTTGGGTTCTCAATCTCTTTGTATGAAGTTTCAATTTGTCTCGATTGATTCTCTCTCTCTCTCTCTGTCTCTATGTCTCTCTCGACAACAATCAATATTGTTGATCGATGACAATCATTGAGAAAAATTTTCATTATTTCTTCTATTACCGTTTTTACTATATTTTTTTTTTTTTTTTTTGATATGATTGTTCCCTGGTTTTATCTGAGATCTCATGAATCAATGCAATCAATGTAGTTCTAAAATACATCGAAAATTGTTGGAACGCAATCGATTCCAATCATTTGAAAATGTCAAAACGAATCAATCAATCAAATATTCGTTTTTGAAATTGAAAACAAATTTTTGATTTTGATTTGTAGAAATAAAAAAATAAATAGACAGATAGATTAAATAAAATTGTTTTCTCCGACATTGCTCTTCGATACTCTTGTTTGATTTCGAAACTTCGAAACGAACTCAGCTAAAATTAAACTCTCGGTTACCATTCAATTTGGAGACGCTTGTCTTTGGTGGAAAGGGGGGGAGAGTGAGAAAAAAAAACTTTTTTTTTTTTTTGATGACTAAAGAGAAATGTCATAATCTCTCTCTTCCCCACCTCTCTCTCTCTCTCTTTGGTTAATTAGAGTATGAAAATTTTGAGAACCGAAAAAAAAAATCCAACACTATTTCTAATGAAATCTACTGTTTTCAATCAGATCGAAACCAAACTACCTTAGATATCAAATCAAATTCAATTTATCTTTAGAATCGTTAGAATCTGCGTAAACAAATTGAATATCTATTTCAATTGGAAAAAAAAAATAGAAAAAATATAAAAAAAGGTTTCGCTTTCCTCCCCCCTCCCTAATTCTATTCATCCTATAATTTGTTTTCGATTCATTTGAGATTAGTTTGAGATTGTGTTTCCCCCAGAGAAGATTATTCAATTATTCAATCACCAAAAAAGAGAGAGAGAGGAAAAGGAAAGAAGGAAAGATGAGAGGAGAGATGGTTTTAATTAATCATCACCAACCATCCACACTATAACGAGAGATTAGACAGCGAAAAGATATTGAAAAAAAAATAAAAAATGCTATTAATAAAATAAATAATCTCTCACTTTTTTCTCTTGAGACATTTTAAAATCCACAACCGATTATAGAGCAATCGAAAAGAAATATGTAACTCTCTATTTTCATTGAATGTTTTTCTATTGAATGTTTGATGATGGTTAAAGTGATGGTGATGCAAACAGACAATTGGTGATGTTCTCAAACCTCATTCATTCATTTCAATTTGTGGTTGTCGCTAAGAGATATTTTTGTTTTTTTTCCAAACTAAAATTATTATTAGTTTTTATTGCTAGGTTCTCTTTCTCTCTCTCTCAATCTAAGTTAGGTTTGTTTTGATATTGAAAAGCATCATTTAATTAAACTTTTGAATGAAAATTTTAGTCTATGTATTTTTGTTTTTCATTTTTATTTATTTATTTTTTTTTTTTTTTTGATGATAATAATGATGGTAATGATCATCATCATCATCATCTTCTTGGTAATCAAGCATGAATGGTTGATGATCATATCATGTCATATTGATCGAGTATTCGATGATAAAATGTAGATTTTAATCTTAAATTAATAATTCTCTTCTCAATAGAAAAAAACATTGATTTTGTTTTCGATTTTGTTTAAGCTCTTTAACTTTTCGAGACAAACTTTTGGATCGATTAAGAGATCGCGATTTAAGATGTTTAGTTCTCTGATGATTTCCCCCCTCCCTCTCTCTCTCTCTCTCTCCCTCTCTCTCTCTCTGTCCTCCGGAAGAATTTGTGTTAAATTTTTCCGGAGTTCCGCTTCGATCTTTTGTTTGCATCCTCTTCAAAAAATCTTTTAACTAATCGAAGAACTAAACTAAGATTTAAAAGTCGAACGAAAGGTAAACAGATACATTCGATGTAAACCAAAATTAATCGAATCGGATTGAGAAAAAAAAACAATAACCTAATTGACAATGATAATTTCATCATTGAAAACAATCTAATCGTTTGATTGAGAGTAAAAAAAAAAGATTTCAAACAAAATTAAATTTTAGATTTTTAAGATTAAGATTAGATTTGGTATTTTTTTTTTTTTTTTTGAAACATTTTTGAAACAAAAAATTAGATCCGAATTCAATTTGATTGTGTTTTCTCTCTCTCTCTCTTTCCAAGAAATTTAATCCATCGATCCGCTTCAATTAATTTCGATCGGATGTGATTGTGATCAAATCGATGATTTTTTGTAAAAATTTACCGCCTTCAATTTATCACACACACACACGCACACTATGGAATCACACTCAAACATTCAAAAAGTTTTTATGTCTAAGTGTGTAGGTTTATCAAAATAATACTAAAAATCCAAGTTTAGTTTAGTTTAAGAAAACCATCTTAGATCATCTTCATCGAGAGATTTGTTCAAGAGAGAATTCTTTTCCGTTCCAATGTCAATCCAATAGAAAAATGTCTCTCTCTCTCTCTCTCTCTCTCTCTGTCACTCTTTTGTGTGTAGGTGTGTCGTTATTTCTCTCTCTCTCTCTCTCTCTTTCTCTGTGTTGGAAGAAATGACTGATTGTTTTCGTTTTGACTGCCAATCATTGAAACAAAGCATGCAAACCGAAAAAAACAGCATCACTGCCGAAAATATCCTCATCGAATTATTGTCCAAAATAAGAACACAAATTAGGAAAGAGGAGGGGGGAGGAATAACATACAGAAACCGATTAAACTCACACATAAACACACACACACACACACACACTCATCGTGATGGATTAGTGAGAGGAAAATATAGTGAGTTTTTTTTTCTCCAATGAATTCTGTGATTTGATCATCTTTCATTGTTCTCTCTCTCTCTCTCTCTCTCTCTCTCTCTCTCTCTCTCTCTCTCTCTCGATCACAAACTTGATTTATTTATCTTATTTTTTCACATTTTGTTTTTTGTTTCAAAATTTTAATTAAGCTCTTTCCGGTTTCGAAACTTTAACGTTTTGGTATCCAATTCGACTTCCATAAGGACTCTCTCTCTCTCTCTCTCTCTCTGCCTCATTAATTGATGATGTGATTGTAGATTTTTTTAATCGCCAGTTAAAAAAAAAATCTTCTCAAATCCAAATAAACAAATAAACAAACTCATTCAAATTGATTAGCAATAAGAGAGTGAGAGAGAGAGAGAGAGAGAGAGAGAGAGAGAGAGAGAGAAAGAGAAAGAGAGAAATCAAAAAAGGGCTTCAGATATCATTAAGATAACGGCAGTGAAGATTTCGTTTGAAAATTAATAAAAAAAAAAAAAGACCTTAATAAATTAAAACTTTATGATATTGATTCGCATAGTATCTTCACATAGCAGCGATAGAAGATATCGAGAGAATCAAAATCGAACGAGAGAAAATAAAAAAAAAATAAAATAAAAATAAAAAACACCATTCATCAATCTTTCAACATTCAAACTAGAAACTGACAATTATTTTTGATTATTATTATTATTATCATTGCTATTACTATTGCAACGATTCTATCCAGGTTACTAAATTTAATTGCGATTTTCATTCCATATGACAGCTATGCGATTTCAATCGTTTCTTTCAATGAGCTTATTGCTAGGGAAGAAATTTCATTTATTCGTTCATCTAAATTTTTGTATTCGTATCGAAATCATCATTTCATCATCATTATTCAAATAGGTTCTAAAAAAAAAAAAAAAAAATTCTAAACATTGAATCGCTCTCTCTCTCTCTCTCTCGATGACAGTGAACTTAGATTATCATTGTTTAAATCATTCATCCATCGATATCGATTCGCTACGAATTCGAATAGAATCGAATTTTGTTTCGAGCTCGCAATCGTTAAAGATGAAAGATGCGATCATTAAGAAAAAAAAAATGGATGAAAAGTGAAGAAATTCTCATAATTAAAAAAATTATATTAAATTTCCGACTGGCGTTTCCATAGAACAGGAACAGGTGTGTGTGTGTGTGTGTGTGAATGTGTGAATGTGTGTGTGTTTGTTGATCCTAACACATCTCTTTCTATGTTCGATCTCACGTAATCAAACATAAAGCTTTATCTTTTTGAATGAAAAATGGTTAGATTCTTTCACTCTCTTTCGCTCTCTCTCTCTCTCATCCCATCATTTATTCTATTCACTTATGATATTATTGATGTAATCGTATTAAGAAAAAAAAGAATAAAAAAAGAAAAAGAAAAAAAACGAATTACAATCGCATCATTTCTATCCAATTTGTCATTTCAAGATTCAAACACCACACTTATTAGATCATCAGATCATCATCAGAACTCTCGGATCATCTCGGAAGATGTTACAGGGGGGGGGGAAATAATTCTCGTTTTTTTTAAATCAAGATTCTTGAAAAGCAAAGCTTTTTTATTTCGACTTTTGGTTTGCATCCAAAATTTGAAGCAGTCTAATCTTTGTTGTAGCTAAAACTAAGGCTTTTTGAAAACTAGGCTAAAGATTTTTTTTTTCTATTCAATTTCGATTCTCGAAAGCTTAAATTTGTTTTGGATTTTATTGTAGAATCTTTGCCAACAAAACTAAACTTTAAAGAGCTAACATTCGGATTTGATTTCAATTTCATTAGCTAAATCTTTGTAAGTATTAGTGTTAGATAAATTGAGATCTGAAAGATCAAATCTGTTTCATTCATCGATCTTAGAATATTTTCTTTTTTTTTTGTTTTGTTTTAGAAATTTTCTGTTTCAAAATGGAAAGCGAAACAAAAACTTAGTTAGCGAACTCGTTGAAACTCGTTTCGTTTTCGCTAGCAACAAGCGCATTTACCAATCGGTGATCGGGTCTTGGTGGAGAAAGAGAATCAAAAAAAAAAAAATTCCAATTTATTTTCACCTTTGTTCTATACTCACCGAGATCAAGTTTTGCGATCAATTTTCGTGTGTCTACTTTTGAAACAATTTTGGTTTTGTTGTTGTGTTTTTTTTTCTGATTTAGAAACTTTTGTACAGTTATGGATAAGGGAAAATTGTTTTTATCTTTCCCCAATCAAAATTATATTAGTAATAGTTTCAGTTGGAAATTATTTGGTTCAATCGAACTCGAACACATTCATGACTCGAAGATCACCTTGGAATTGGTCGCTCTTGGTGATCGTTTTCGACAAACACCGAAAGACAAACACCTCGAGAGAGAGAGAGAGAGAGAGAGAGAGAGAGAGAGAGAGAGAGAGAGAGAGAGAGAGAGAGAGAGAGAGAGAGAGAGAGAGAGAGAGTTCGATTGAAGCGAAAGAAGGAAAAGTTTATTTTATTCTCTACTTCCGATTGTCGCTTAGATTAATAATCGCAAATGGTAAGAATCTAAACTTATTCTGGTCCAGATTACCTCCCTCTTCTCTCTCTCTCTCTCTTTATTTCAGATCGAGTTCAAACTTTTCTGTTTGTTGTCTAGTGACTAGACCATCTAGACCATAGCCTAGCTTGTAATGAGTCTAGATTCGATCGGAACGAATCCATAGTACCACAATGATTTTTACCTAGTTCTCTCTCTCTCTCTCTCTCTCTCTCTCTCTCTCTCTCTCTATCTCTCTATCTCTGCTCGATATGATAATGATATGATATCGTAATTACAATCAAAATGATTACGAGATCGACGCAATTTTTAATCCATTAATTTTTGTCTGGGTACGGTCTCGATTTCTCGATCACAATATCTCTACAACAATACCGTTTAGTGATACCGATTTTTTTTATGATAAATTTCGGTTTTTTTTATTATTCGTTCGGGTGGGTTCAGATTGATGAACTTTTTCTTTTTCTTGTCTTTTTTTTCTTGGTGGAGCCTTGAAACCATAGAAAATTATTCTGCGCACCAAATGTCCTTGGTTTGATTCTCGTCTGATTACGTCTGTTTCACTCATTCGGCCCCACTTGAACCTCATAGATCACCAACCCTTGTGTGGGAGAAAAAAAAATTTATTTTACACTTTATTAATATCGATAATTAAGAATAGAATAGTTCCATTATCCATGGAACGTTACGATTTATCATCATACGATTTCGGAATGAATTTAAGAGTTTTTTCGCTGATTGTTTCAGGAAAAAAAAAATCCAAACCACTACGCACCTATAGAAAAAAAGAAGAAGAGTAATAATGGATTCGATCCAATCGAATAGCTTGGAGATCGTGAAAAAAAACCAAGACTATAATGCACCGTCACGCCCTTAAGAATTTTTTCACGCCCATTGTGATCAAAAAAAAAATCACGCCCTATTGAATGAATTTAAAAAATGATTAATTACTACCATCTAGCGCTTTGTGGTTGAATTTTTTTCACTGCCGTGTCAATGTGTGCGTGTGTGTGTGTGTGTGTAGGAACAGAAAAAGCGAAGGGAGAGAAAGAGCGAGAAAGAGAGAGAGAGAGAGAGAAGTGAACACTAAACAATGGCGCATTCCATTCACACACTCACACACACACACAATGCTTTTGTTCGAAAATTTTAAACAAAAACAAAACAAACCAAAACAGTGAAAGTCGTTGGGAGATTTTTTGGGATTCAAATCGATGATTTGAAGCGATAATCCGTGGATTTTTTTTTCCATTCAATCATTTAAATATTTAGAGATTAGAAAATTTATTTTCGGTCTTAATATTTCTTCCAATCTCTCTCTCTCTCTCTATCTCCCTTTCTTTCACTGTTTTGACGATGTAATAAGTCTCGTTTTGTTTCGCACCACAGTGATCTCACCATTTATGGTAAACGTTTGATGTTTTGATTTTTGTTTATTAGCTAATCTCTTGGAATCTTACAAATCTTTGATCGCCTACAAACGAATTATTCAAGATTCTTTACATCACATCTTGATAGATCTCGTAATAATCTGAATCATTCAGAGAGATAAGCGAAAGAAAATAATCTTTGTGCTACGATTTGTTAAAGAAATCGTACAATAAGATGTTGACAATAAAAAATCAATTTCGATGATTTCATTTCGTTGCATCAATCACTGTTTCTTAAATCATTTGAAAATAAAATCATACTAAAATGAGACTGAAATCATCTGTTTACGATTTCATCGACGAAAATGATCCAGTTTGTTTCGATGACAAGAATCATTCTGGTAGACATTATCGGATGAGAATCTCGATGTCAACACATCAAGGCGGGCGAAAATATATGGAAGATGAATATTCGATTGTACATTATCAAGCGCCTCAACCGTGTGAGGATCGTAACAAGTCTGATCTATCATTGAAGAAATCCTTCATGTTCTTCGGTGTTTTCGATGGCCACGGAGGTGATATGGCTGCACGATTTTCTCGCAAACATCTCTGTCGCAATATAGTCAGACAGAAAATGTTCTGGTCCGATAATGATGATGAAGTATGTTTGGCCATTCACAAAGGTTTTCTTCGAACACAAAAAGAGATGCTTAAAGAACTGGGTAATTTTATTCTTAGATTTTGTATAGAAATGTTTCGACTTTTTCGATTTCTATCACTTCGAAAGGTTCTTGGCCTAAGACGACCTATGGTCTACCTTCAACAGCCGGCACTACCGCATCGATCATATTTTTGATGAATGGAAAATATTATACTGGACATGTTGGTGATAGCAGAATCGTTTTAGGTCGTCGCATGAAAGATTCCAATTCTTATTGGGCTCTACCCTTGACTCAAGATCATAAACCAGATTCTCCTGAAGAATTACAACGTATTCAATCGGCTGGTGGACAAGTTGCGAATAAATCTGGTGTGAATAGAGTAGTTTGGAATCGTCCTCGTCCCCCATCTCCAAAATTGTACAATGGACCAGATTTTGATGATTCAACACCAAAATATGATTCGATTCCGTTTCTAGCGATCTCACGATCACTTGGAGATCTTTGGTCTTTAAATAGAAACTTAAACAAATTCATTGTATCCCCTGAACCAGATGTCAATATGATACCGATCGATCCAGATGATTGTTGTTTGATTCTAGCATCTGATGGTCTATGGAACATGGTCAACAGTAAAACAGCAATGGACATAGTACAAAACTTCGAAATGGAAGAATCTCTAAGCGATGATCGTTCATCAACCATTCTACAAGAACCTCAAAATTCGCATTCAAAAAAAATTCTAGATCTTTGTATGAATCGTTGGACCAAAGCAAAATATCGTGCAGATAATGTCACCATAATGGTTGTGATGATTGATCAAAAATCTTCAGATTATATCGATCAAATTAATGAATTTGATTTTGAATCCAATGGATATCAAAAACCACGAGCTTCGGTCATCGGTAGAACGATTCATTCGTTCAACTTCGATCGTAATCTGACGGATGAAAATTTCATTGAAGCTATACAGCCTGATGATGATAGTGACACAAGCGATAATAATGAAAATGACGATGAAAATATTTTGGAAGAAGTGAAAAATATGTTGAACGAAATTATTTTGCAATGCGATCGAGATGCTCAATGTGAAAATAAAATCCAAGAATACAATCTTCATCAAATCGATATATCATCTTTTGATAACAAATTGATGAAAATTGAAAACGAATTTATTTGTGATAAAATCTTGTCTTATATAAATTTCACAACACTCTCATCAAAAACATTCTCATCACCGCAAAAGTCTTCCATCAATCATTTACATCATAATATTAATTTTCGTTTGAATTTTATCGATTTCGATGATATTCGATTCAATTGGGCACGTAATCGTAAACTCTCGACAGCATCTTCTTCCTCTTCATCATCGTTCTCATCGAACGAATACTTCGATCATCGCTCTCACAAAGCCGATGATTTTGGTTCGGATGTAGAGAATAATTTTTGCGAATCAAACTATGAAGATGATCCATTGGTGGTCGCGAATCATCGAATCGATGCCACCAATTATTCATATCAAAATGATCAACAAATTTGCATCACAGATCAGAGTTTGATTAAAAATTTTGTCAATAGCTCAAGCTCGATCACTTTGAAATCGAAAAAACGAAAAGGTGATACGTTTACGATCTCAACATTGTTACAGACAAACATCACCGAGAATGATGTTGAAATCGAGATGGATGATCTGGGACAGAATGATGCGAAACGATCTAAACACGATCATCTTAATAATCATCATCATTCGCATCAGCAAACTAAATCATCAGTATTACAAAAAATGACCACCTGGTATTCATCATTGAATAATTGGAATTGATTTCATCATTCGAGCTTCTTCATCAACGAGACCAAAATTTTCATTTTATGGCTAACCAAAGAGACATTATTTTTTGCGTATCATTCATCATAATGAGTATTAGCATTTATTTTATTTCGATTTAAATTATATGAATCCTATTTTTTTTTTTCATGTTGTAATTGAATTTTATTTTGTGCATAAAATTTCAAGGGAAACAAAAAAAGCGAAATTCTTTTCTGTGATTTATGCAGATCTCGATATTCTATTTTCATATTTAATTCAAATAGTTTAAATTAAATCTTTTCTTTTTTTTTATTCGATCGTATTTTATCAATTCCTAATGAAAAAATATTTAAAAAAAAAAAAATTGTCCACCTTCCGAAAGATCCAACCAGTTTTTACAAAGTCATTGAACTAATAGGATTCTATCCGATCCGACTCTTTCGGTTTAAAGTAATCCACAATTTTGTTTGCCAGATTCGTAAGAACAAGAGAGACATTTACTATACTCAACCTAAAATTATCTGTATCGATCGACGGATTGATATCGTTGATTCGATAGCTCACAACAACTAGAGTATATTTTGTTGCCATCTTGAACACTTGAAGCTTTCGCTTTCGTTTGAAAAGAAGAAGAAGAAGACGAAGAAGAATTCTACATCAATCTCTAATCGATTCATTTCGATAGAAAATGGCATCGAAAATTGGAATAATTGGAAGGTACGCGTATCGAATTGATTGGAATTGAAGATTTATGAATCGTTTGTTTTTTTTTTTTTTTTCGTTACTTTGTAGCGGTTTAATAGGTCAAAGTTGGACAATGATTTTCATTTCGAAAGGCTATGAAGTTTTTCTCTATGATGTTGTTGCGGAACAAATTGATATCGCACTAAAATGTATTGAAGAAAAATTGAAGAATTTAGAGAAGAGAAAAGCTTTAAGAGGAGAGCTATCGGCTCAAAATCAATTCAAACTAATACACAAAGCTAGCTCATTGAAAGAATGCATCGAGAATGCTATACACGTCCAGGTAGGGTGGATGTCTTCGATCTGGATCGATTATTTTTTTTTTATCAATCTTTTCTCGTAAACGTAGGAATGTGTTTTCGAGCAATTGGATTTAAAAATCAAATTATTCAAACAACTCGATGAGATTTATAGCTCTTTGGATTCGAAAATTGAGACTATATTCTGTAGCTCGACTAGTTGCTTTCTTCCATCATTGTTGTTCAATGATTTGATGAACAATTCTAGAATGATTGTTGGACATCCAGTGAATCCACCTTATTTCGCTCCATTAGTCGAGGTGGTTCCAAGCAAATGGACCGATCAGAAAGTTGTGGAACAAACTAGAAAAATTTTCGATGATGTTGGACAAAAACCAGTGATTTTAAAGAAAGAAAAAGAAGGATTCGTTTTGAATCGAATCCAATACGCCATTCTGAATGAATGCTATCGTCTCATTGAGGAAGAGGTTATTTCCGTCGCCGATATCGATTCAGTAATGTCGAATGGTTTGGGACTTCGTTATGCATTCATGGGTCCATGGGAAACTGCTCATCTCAACGCCAATGGTCTCGGAGAGTATTTCGATAAATATGCTAAAGGAATCTATGATGTTAGTGAAACGTTTGGTCCAGTACCTAGAATGCAAGGTGATACTGCTCAATCGATTGCAAATGAAATGATCAAACAGTTTCCTCTCGATCGATTGAATGAGCGCCGACAATGGCGAGATGAACGTTTGATTGAATTAGCTTGTTTGAAACGAGACTCTGAGTCTCATGGAAAGTTCTAAACATCTAGAGTCTAAGTCCTAGAAAACCTTGATATGAGCCAATAAAATCGCGGGATAAGAGATAACAAATAAATTTTTATTTGAGAAAAAAATCAAATACAGCTAGAGTAGAAATAGCTTTTTTTCAAAATTTAATCAACATCCCTTCTTCCCTATCACCTGTCTGCAAAAGATTCAGAAATTTTATCTTGGATCTATCTTGGGATTAATCTGCTCGAAGAAGCTAAAATGTCTCGAAGAGCACTACATTATGTGTTGAAGATCGGCAAACGAAATGCAAATATTCAATTCTTTAGAGATCTTCTCGGTATGAAGGTATTTGGTATTTATGAAATCCGTCAACAATTTCGATTTCACATGATTTCATTCGTCTTTGAACTCGATCCATCTAGGTGCTTCGACATGAAGAATTCCATGAGATGTGTCAAGCTCAATGCAATGGACCATATGATGGAAAATGGAGCAAAACAATGATTGGTTACGGTCCTGAGAGTGATAATTTTGTCCTGGAGCTAACTTATAACTATGGGATCGATGAATATAAGCTAGGAAATGATCTAGTCTCGATTCGTATCGAATCCAAGCATGCTTATCAAACTATTAGGAATAGAAAAGATTTGGTTCATCTAGATAAAGATCCCCAAACTGTAGTTATCAATTCACCAGATGGCTATCTGTTTGAAATTCGAAACACTGATAAAGAGGAATCCATCATCAGTCAAGTTTCGTTGTCGACAGCGAATCTTTGTAAATCATTGAATTATTGGCATGGTCTTTTGGGGATGAATATCATTCAGCAAGAAAATGGCAAGAAATTTTCCGCTTCATTCCGAGATAAAGATGCTCTTTTAGAAATGATCGATACCAATGGTCAACCAGTTCGACATGAGAAAGCTTATGGAAGAATTGCGTTTGCTTGTGCTGAGTCTGAATTGTCTGAGATTCAACAAAAAATGAAAGAGAATCAACAAAAAGTTTTGAAAGAATTAGTAAGTTTAGATACACCAGGAAAAGCAACTGTTCAAGTCGTCATTCTAGCGGATCCAGATCAGCATGAAATTTGTTTCGTAGGCTCCAAAGGATTCGATGAACTTTCCAAAGTCGATCCAAAAGCCAATGATCTTCTTGAAGAGGTTTGAGAATTACATTGCTAACGATTCTGAATCATTTCTTATTTGCATGCATTTTTTTCTAGGCAATGAAAGCTGACAAGAGTGAAGAATGGTTTAAAAAACGTGGGATCAACAAAGAAAAATGCCAATAAAAATGTTTTTTCAATTAATGTAACAAAAATAAATGAATTTATTAACGAAAAAAAAAAACATAGATAAATTTAAGTCACTCGATATAATTTGAGACAACTAAGGTGGCATTGGTACCACCGAATCCAAACGAATTCGAGAGAGCTATTCTTCTAGATTCAGTCCAACGTTGAGATCTCTTCGCAACAATATTGATTTCAGTATCGATCGGATTTTCAAGATTAAGTGTTGGGGGAATGATTCCATGCAAACAAGTCAACAAAGTGAAAAGAAATTCAGCAGATCCAGCCGCTCCTAGGAGATGACCATGTGAACCTTTCGTTCCAGTTATACTCAAAGATGATGACGTTTTGAATATTTTCTTAATTGCATCCAATTCGATCTGATCACCAAGAGGTGTGGATGTTGCATGACAATTTATGTGACCGATTTTTTCAGGGGTAAGATTAGCATCTCTTAAAGCACTCAAAATTGATTCACTAGCACCGCGACCATCTTCGCTTGGTGCAGTGATATGATGTGCATCAGCTGATAAACCATAACCAAGTATTTCGCCACAAATTGGAGCTCCTCGTTGAATTGCGTGATTCAATTCTTCGAGAACACAAATGGCTGCGCCTTCACTCATAACAAAACCAGATCGATCTCTGTCAAAAGGTCTTGAAGCTGATTCCGGGCTTTGATTGCTATTCGCACACAAAGCTCTGATCTGACAAAATGAAGCTATTGAAAGGGGATTAATTGGAGCTTCAACACTTCCAGCAATCATCAAATCAGCATAATCGTTGCGGATGAAATTTAATGCATCGCCGATTGCGTGAGCGCCAGTGGTGCATGCTGTTGAAACTGTATGATTAGGACCCCGGAGATTATATTCCATGCTGACATAACCAGCCGGCATATTGAGCAAAACTTTGGTAATAAAGTGAGGACTGATGCGTGAATAACTTCTATCGAATTGTCGTTGAGCTTCGATAACATCTTCGAAATTGATCATTCCAGATCCGATCGTGACGCCACATCTTGATGCTTCTAAATCATTTTGTGGCCTTGTCCATTTGGCATTCTGGATTGCTTCTCTCACAGCTAGCAATCCATATAGTCCTGCACGCGAATATGTTCTTAATTGATTCTTTGTGAAATTTTCTTCCAAACACTTTTCAATATCAGGTATCAGACCAGCAATTCTGCAAGGAAGTTTACTAAATTGTTCATTCTTCTCAAGGCTACTAATACCAGATTTAGATTCGATTAGATTTTGCCAAGAATCTACATGACCGATCCCGAGAGGACTAAGTAAACCTAGACCAGTTACAACAACACGACGATGACGATTATCCTGATGCAAAGCTGCACGATGTATTAGACGTATCTTTTGGGACAAAAAAATCGGAATAAATTTTCCATTTATTGTAGAATTAAACATTCTTCATTCCAATTCTCTAGATTGAATTTCCTGAATCAGAGAATTTGATTTCAGATGATTATTCAAAGAATTTAGTTAGATTATGCCATCTAGTGTCGATTTACATCTTTTCAAAATTTGAATTTCGCAATCATCGACTGAAAATAGTTCTAGCATTTCCGTTTTTATGATTAATGATTTATTTGAGGGCCAAAATCATACAAATTGACCTGGTTCGGACCTTTAATTGGGACAATGAAAAAAATATAAAATCTTGACAACCTTGATTCTCAGATCGATGATCTGACTTTTATTGCAAAACTAAATGGATAGCCAACTTCTAAGTATTCGCGATTGAAACTTCCTTTCGATATTGATGAATAAGTTCTAATCCAATCCTTTATAAATCCACCAAAAGTTCTTGAACTTGATCATTATCATTAACGTTATGATTTCGAATTGAAATTGGGTGGAAATTTTACACACACACACACACACACACACACATCAAAAGCTAATCATTTTGGATGAAAGAATTTGAAGGATTTTTTCTCCACTCGTTTTTCTGTTTCGAATTTTTTCTTTGAGATTACTTACCTATTTATTGATTTCATTGTCATTGTTTCATTCTCTGTTTTTGATTAACTTTTTTTTCAAATCTCGAATTCTCAGCTTCTTTTTTCTCTCAGCTAATTCTTTACGAATGTTGAGGGTGACATTCAAATATACTCTTCTATCTGTTTAGACAATCTCTCATTCGATGATTCTTCTCATCCAATTTATTAAGATTTTTAAAATTTGATGTTTATCTTGGAACCGAAAAACATCGAAAAAAAAAATTGTTTGATGAGCGATCTAGATGTCTGTATGATGTTCTAAAACTGAACAAAGACAAAGAGAGAGAGAGAGAGAGGGAGAGAGAGAGAAGAGGAGATATTTTTGGAAACTTCGGCATTAATCCAACATTTTGAGAAGCAATCAAATCATCTCTATAATACAGTGAATAGATAGATAAATCAGAGAATCATCAAAAATTCTATCTTTCACAACGAGAGAGAAGTTAAAATGACAGTCTCGAATCAATCGAATTTGATTATAATCTTCATTCAATTTTTGGTTCCGAATTGAATCTCTAAGAATAAAGCATTGAGTTAATTATAACATCGACTCGATGTTAGACATAATTAAAGACAAACATAAGATTATTGTAAGGAAGTTTATCTATCTCCTTTGCACCTATTACTCTCAGAATTGAGAAATCTAATCAATCTGTGTCGATTTAAGATTTTCCAATATATTCTAGGTCCTTGGTCTTATCGGATTCCTAATCGATTCGGATCAAAACTAATGATTGTGTTATGACTATGAATTCTCTTCCGTGTAAATTTTTCAATCAAAAATTCCAAAATTGTAATATTTTCGATCGAAAAATGTGTTCTCGAAAAACTTTTCCTAAAAGTAATCAATTTAATAAAATTTAATAAATCTAGAAAGCGATTGAAACCAAATGTTTTTTTAAAACTTTACTTTCAATTCTAATTGCTCTTCTTTTTTCACTCACTAAATTTTACATTTCTTCTTTCGTTCATTTAGATCCATCATAAACAAACGTTCATTTATTTCATTCAATAAGCTACTAAATCTTCGTACATCCATAAATCACTTGGACCATAGATTTTTTTTTTCGTTCTTCGAATCGGGTAGGGAAGAAGGAACAGATTCTTTAAGAAGAATAAGAAGAAATCAAAAGGAATAAGAATAAATAATTCTTTCTGCTTAAGAAATAAAAAAAAAAAATTTTTTTGCTAATTAATTCATTTATTCTTTTTCATTTCTCTATCTCTTTCGCAATCAATTCAGACAAGAATTAGAGAACAGAATCTTGAGGCGATGGGAGAATGAAATCATTCTACAAATTCTTCTGTTTTGTTGTTTTCGATTCTCTCTCTCTCTCTCTCTCGATTTTCTTCATCATTATGAAAGTAGTTAGGAGAGGAAACAAAAAGTGCTAACAAAAAACCAAATGGAACTTAAATGAAAGAGTATTCATCTAGTGAATGTTTGTCTACAATCTCGAGAATTATTATCAAAAAATTTTGTTGTCATCGAGATTCAATTTTGTAGAGAATCGAGGTGCCTTTAAGAGAGAGAGAGAGAGAGAGGAATGAAGTATTCACAACATTTTAACCAAACAACCAAATCAAAAAAAAAAAAAAAACAATCAAGTCAACATTGAGACATCGAACAACGAAAAAAAAAACAAGTGAAAGAGAATTTAAAATTGTCGAATTCTTCTCTCTCTCTCTCTCTTTTTAGAAATTCAGAGAATAGAGAGATGAAATGGTGTTAATTTTGATGAAATTTTTGTTTCACTCTTCTTCTTTCACATTTGGCAATCTTCTTCCTTCTTAAACATCCAATGGAATCGAATTGAACAACAACAAACAACAAAATAACAATCTCGTTTGTATGGAAAGAAACGAATTTTTGTTTGTTTAGTACGAGAGATATCGAAGATGAAGAACAACAAGAAGAGGAGAACGAGAAGAGGAGACGAACGAAGAGTCTGCTACTGTTTCGAATCTATTCTTATCCGAAACAGAATATTCTTGTTGTAGCAAAAAAAAAACTTGGATTATGGATGAGCTTATGATAACTTGGAGGATGATGATGATGATGATGATGATGATGATGATGAAAGTGGTTTAGGAGATTTAGGAAAAAAATATGTAAAAAAAACAGCTCTTATAATTGATAATTGTGAAATAGTTCTTCTCCACTCCCTCTCTTTCTCCTCGGATAAATTCATAGATTTTCTTCTCAATTGTGACCAGAATTTTTCACTTTTGTTGTTTTCCTTCCTCTCACTATTCATTCCATTCATTCTCCATTGTCTCACTCTCTCTCTCTCTCTCTCTCTCTCTCTCGTTTCATCGCTCTTTTCAGCTCCGAAAAAAGTAGAGAGACAAAATTTCGGATGATTAGTCTGAAATTCTTTTCAGAAGATTCTGAATTTTTTTTTTTACTTTCTCCGATAAAAGATTTTTTCTTCAAACTTCACTCTCTCATCCATCGATTCTGATATGGTAATCTTCTTCTCGAAAAGGGTTTGAATCTGGATTAGAAGGTTGATAGCTCTCCTCATAACCCTTTCGATCGTAGCTCTGTGAACACTTTTCGTAGACATCTTTGTGTTCAATTCGAAACACCAAAAAGGTAACATAATCAAAAAGTGCCATAGAATCTTCCAGAGAGTTTGTTGGATCGTTCCGCCCCCCAACACATTGATTTGATTTGTTCGATTTTTTCTTCCTATCTATCTATTGTGTAGGTGTTTCTGTGTGTGGTATTCTTTTTCTTTCTCAACTTTTTGTGGTTGTTGTTGTTGTTGGGAAAAAGTGGATCGATTCTCGGAGCGAAATCAGCCGAATTTTAAGGTAAGCATTTCTGTACGAAGTTTTCTGATCGCTTGATTTGCTTCTCAATCCAATCAATCATTTTCGATCAATCAAATCGAATCAAAATTGATTATAGTCAAGATTAGTAGATTTATTCGGTCCGAAATGATTCAATTCTCTTTGCTTTAATTTTCTCATCTAAATTCGATTTGTTAATCAATCAGTGTATCATCAAAATTATCACTGATCATTAAATCGATCATCGATCGAAATGGATTAGATTAGATTCACTTAGCTCTCTCTTCTCTAGCTTAAATACATTTCTTTGTAGATTAAGATTATAGCCTCAATATAACCTTAATTAAGATAATTGTAATCTTTGTATAAAATTTCGATACTTTTCGATCTCAAAGTTCATTAGAGTCCTCTTTCAAATTCCGCCATCGACCATCAAAACATTTGATTTTAGTTTGTTTATTTTCCTTCAAACCATGTTGAATTCTTAATTTAGTTTGCTAAATAATTTGAAAAAAAAAGAGGCGAATAAAATGAGCCAAATAATTTCTAATCGATGATTGCTCTAATCAATGATTTTGGTGATAATTCAATTCAATCGAATGATATTGATTCTATTTACTATCGAATAACCAAATTAATCGAGATCAACCGGAATAGATTCTCCAAACAAATACGGTAAATTGTTTTGATTGTTTCTCGATTCTGATTTCGAGAATTCAAATCTAAGATGAGAATCAATAAATTTCCATTCGATTTCTGTGTAAGTGTGTGTGTGTGTGTAGATTCTCTACGACCGTCAATTGTCATTGTAGCACGATGATGTTGGTGATGATGATCATCATCAACAACCACAACAATATCTCTACCATTCTTCTCGATCATCATCATCATCATCATCATCATCATCATCATAATTAATTTCGAATGTTTTCGTTGATGCATTTATGCAGAAAATAGAATCATTCAATTGCGAATACAATTCTTTCGATACACAAGGACTTTTTTGTTGATGGAATGAAATTCTGTTGGATGTGTTTTACTCAACTAATTTCTATTCCCCCCTTTCTTTAATTTTGTTCCTTTTTCATTGGCTTGTCTTTTTTTTTCTTTGCTCTTTTGCTCATCGATTCTGTTTCGATTTTGTTGTGGAAATTATTTTTAGGTTTTTT
Organism: Sarcoptes scabiei; assembly: GCA_020844145.1. Classification (NCBI taxonomy): domain Eukaryota; kingdom Metazoa; phylum Arthropoda; class Arachnida; order Sarcoptiformes; family Sarcoptidae; genus Sarcoptes; species Sarcoptes scabiei. The sequence goes on along the minus strand of CP080482.1, from coordinate 937,801 downwards.
TTTGTTTGCTTCTTTCGCTTCTCTCTCTTCTTACTAGAGCGATGAAGAGCATCGAAAGATTATGTTAATGATTATTATGGTAGCGATGATGATGATGATGGTGGTGGTGGTGGTTTTAGAGAGATGAGAATAATTCAAGCTAACCATCCGAATATCCGAAAAGAATCTTAGCTTTCTTTTTCGATACTGAATTTTTAAAAATAGAGAGAAACAAAATTCTAACTTTTTGATGGTCTATGATGATGTTCTTGGTAGAATATTCTTTTCAATCTCTCTACCATAATCGAGAGAATAAAGAATTTGATAATGTTCAAATGGGGGAGGGGAGAATACTATTCTACGAAACAAACCAACACTCCACCAAATTGTCAGTCTCATCAGCATCATCAAAGATTGAATTCTAAAATTCGAAATGAAAAAATTAAAATTCCATCTGCTAATTCCATGCAAATCATCGAATTCGGAAGAAATTTTTCTCTCTCTTCGGATGATACATTGTAATCGCTTTCTCTCTCTCTCTCTCTCTCTCTCTAGATTCTATTGAGATTGTTAAATTCTTTCTGAATATTCAATTCGATGGCAAAGATGGCAATCTCTACGTTTTAGTAAACGCATTCATTTATTAACTCTTCTTTTTTTTGAAAAAAAAACAAAAGAAAAAAGAAACTAAAAGAGAAAATTTCGTATTATTATTAATATTATTATTATTATTCTTATTATTGAATTATTTTATTAGCTCAACAATCTCTCTCCATATTTTCAAGATGATTGAAATATGAAATGAAATCAATCGATTTTTTTTTCCTAAGGTCTTAGAGGACAAATTCACACTAGATGAACCTCACAAATTTACTAGATTAAAATCATCAAGATCTTCTCAATATTTATTTTCACTAAGAATGAGAAGACAAAAAAAATTTAAATCTAATTAAATTCATAAATTTTTTTTTTTTGGTTAAGTTTGAAGAGAGAAACAAAAAAAAACAAAAAAAAAAAAGGAAACCAAGACATTAAGAAAATTTAATTTTTTTAAAAATTATTTCACGATACAATTCTCTCCGATAGATGTCCTTCTTATTTGAAGATTAGACGGCAATGTCGATGGCTTCTCTCTCTCTCTCTCTCTAACTGGGCTTGGGAGAAGATGCACACACGCACAAACCGAAGAACCAACAATTCTCTCTCTCTCTCTCTCTTCTCTCTCTATGGCTGTGTGTGTTGGTTGGTCGGATGGATTTTATTTAGGGTTTCTTCTACACTTACGTGTTGTTAAACAGTTAAGATTCATGTAACAACAAAAACAAATCTTCTCTAAAAAACAAAACGAAAAAAAAACAGATCAGAAAGCAGAAGACAAGATCGATTTTTTGTTTTGTTTTGTTTTGTTTACGATATCGATTGATTAATTGAGAAAGAAAACCTTCTTAGGATAATGTCGAGAAAAATTTTCAATTAATTAAGAAGAATTATTGTCAAACAAAAACTATAGCAACCATAACCCATCAACCATCAACAACATCAACATCAATATCGTAATCATCACAAGTGTGATTTGTGATTTTGAACGGCGGGCGATCATCATCGATTCGAAATCAATCTTCTTCATTGAATATCAATATTTATTAATTCATTTGAATCTTTCAAAACGATTCGATTGAATTCATTTTTTTTTGGAATGAAGAACGATTCAAAATGGAATCATTAAGATAGTTTTACCATCTGATCACAATCGAATAGATTGTTTTCGTGTGATTTCGAAGTTCGATTTCGAATCTTTTGGCTACGAAATTTTCGATCAGATTTTTGAAAACAAAAACAACCACAATCGATTTCGTTCGGTTTCCACGATCTATTATATATTTCTTCAATTCATTACTTTCTCTCCATCATTGATTCTTGAAATACCTATTCATTTTCAATTTTTTTTTTAAATTTTTATTTCGCATCTGATCTGTGCATATCTGTCTCTAATGGTCGATTTTATTGTTGATTGATTCTTTCTTCTAGGTATGAGAAACAATTAATTCGATTAAATTATTAAACTAATTCATTCTGATTCTTTGTACCGTTTGCACCGTATGTTTGATTCATTTTCTTCAAAATCTTTTCCGTTAGAGCCTCAATCTAGATTTTAATTCTAGTATCGGTTTTGAAATTTCAAGTTGTAAATTATTGATGTTTAGCTGAATAGAGATTTATCATGGAGCTTGCACATACTAAGTCATCACACGAGATTCTTGATTATTTCGGAACCGATAAAGAACGAGGTCTTTCGAAAGATCAAGTTCGAGATTATCAGAAAAAATATGGCCCCAACGGTTTGTTGCAATTTGATTTATTGAGTTGAATTTTTTTTAATCAACTTCTGATGATTTTCTATTCAACAGAGTTACCAGCAGAAGAAGGTATGATTTTGTTTACAATCTCGAAAAATTCCTACTCAAATGACATTGATTTTTCAATAAGGCAAATCAATCTGGCAGCTTGTTTTGGAACAATTTGATGATCTTCTCGTGAAAATTCTGCTACTCGCAGCCATTATTTCATTTGTAAGTCATTTAGTTGAAATATAAATCGATTTCTTCATTGTTTTCATCATTTAGATACTAGCTTTCTTCGAAGAAGATGAAGATACAATAACAGCATTCGTCGAACCTTTCGTTATTCTTTTGATTTTGATTGCAAACGCAGTGGTTGGCGTTTGGCAAGAACGGAATGCTGAAGACGCTATCGAAGCTCTGAAAGAATACGAACCCGAGATGGGCAAAGTTTTGCGTACAGATAAGCATGGCGTGCAAAAAATTCGTGCCAAAGAAATCGTGCCCGGTGATCTTGTTGAAGTTTCAGTTGGTGACAAAGTACCTGCTGATATTCGTTTGATCAAAATTCTATCTACAACTTTGCGTGTTGATCAATCGATTCTTACCGGAGAATCTGTCTCTGTCATCAAACACACCGAAACTATCCCTGATCCAAGAGCTGTGAATCAAGATAAAAAGAATATTCTTTTCTCTGGTACAAATATTGCTGCTGGTAAAGCGATAGGTGTTGTCATCGCAACTGGTCTTGACACTGCCATCGGTAAAATTCGAACTGAAATGTCTGAAACTGAAGAAGTCAAAACACCACTGCAACAAAAATTAGATGAGTTCGGTGAACAACTCTCGAAAGTCATTTCAGTGATCTGTGTTGCTGTCTGGGCAATTAATATTGGTCATTTCAATGATCCCGCTCACGGTGGATCCTGGATTAAAGGCGCGATTTATTACTTCAAAATTGCTGTTGCTTTGGCTGTGGCTGCTATACCAGAAGGTCTACCAGCTGTCATCACTACTTGTTTGGCTTTAGGTACTCGAAGAATGGCTAAAAAAAATGCGATCGTTCGTTCTCTACCATCGGTCGAAACCTTAGGTTGTACTTCGGTAATTTGCTCTGATAAAACCGGTACATTGACCACAAATCAAATGTCGGTTTCTCGGGTAAGTTCTCTATTTCCAATCTGCGATTTCGTTTTGATTTGTTTTTTTTAGTTTTTCGTCATTAAAAGCGTCGAAAGTGGAAGTGTTGAACTAGATGAATTCGAAGTTACAGGTTCGACTTATGAACCAATTGGTGAAGTTTTTCAACGAGGGCAACGTATAAGACCTTCTGATTGTGAAACATTTTTTGAATTGGCCACCATATGTGTGATGTGCAATGATTCTTCTATTGATTTTAATGAATATAAACAGCAGTTTGAGAAAGTCGGCGAAGCTACGGAGACTGCCTTGGTTGTGTTGGCAGAAAAAATGAATCCTTGGGATTTTGACAAACGTGGTCTAGGAAGACGTGATGCTGCTCTAGTCGTGAATCACAATGTTAAAAAAATGTGGAACAAAGAACACACATTAGAATTTTCGCGAGATCGAAAATCGATGAGTTCATATTGCATTCCAAAAGCCAATACAAAACTAGGATCTGATCCAAAAATGTTTTGCAAGGTAAATTTTTTTTGATCTTGAACTAGTTTTGATCTAAGGTATGATAATAGGGTGCACCGGAAAGTGTTTTGGATCGCTGTACACACATTCGTATCGGTGATCGTAAATTACCGATGACTTCTTCGATAAAAAATAGAATTCTCGAGACCACTCGTGGTTATGGTACTGGCCGTGATACGTTGCGCTGTCTCGCTTTGGCGACCATCGATCATCCAATGAAGCCTGAAACGATGGATTTGACTGATTCATCTAAATTCGCTCATTATGAAGTAAATCTCAAGATATAATGTAGAATTTTTACTAGTATTTTTCTTTGAATAGCAACAAATGACTTTTGTTGGAGTCGTCGGCATGTTAGATCCACCTCGTAGAGAAGTTTTCGATGCTATTCAACAGTGTCATAAAGCTGGCATTCGAGTCATTGTGATCACTGGTGACAACAAAGCGACAGCTGAAGCAATTTGTCGTCGAATCGGTGTTTTTGGTGAGAATGAAGACACCGAAGGAAAATCATATTCTGGTCGAGAATTCGATGATCTCTCTGTCAGCGAACAAAGAGCCGCGACTAGACGAGCTCGATTGTTTTCGCGTGTCGAACCAGCTCATAAATCCAAAATTGTCGAATATTTACAAGCAGATGGAGAGATATCTGCCATGACTGGGGATGGTGTCAATGATGCGCCCGCTTTGAAAAAGGCAGAAATCGGTATCGCAATGGGATCTGGTACTGCTGTGGCCAAATCTGCAGCCGAAATGGTATTGGCTGATGATAACTTCTCATCCATCGTTTCAGCTGTTGAAGAAGGTCGAGCTATCTATAACAATATGAAACAATTCATACGTTACCTCATTTCATCAAATATCGGCGAAGTAGTCAGGTAAATTTAAAAACTAAATGATAATTTCGCAATCATAATAATGATGGCTTGATAAATTTTTTCTAGTATTTTCCTAACTGCTGCTCTCGGTTTACCAGAAGCATTGATACCTGTACAATTATTATGGGTCAATCTAGTAACTGATGGTTTACCAGCCACTGCTCTTGGTTTCAATCCTCCAGACTTAGATATCATGCAGAGACCTCCGAGAAAAGCCAATGAATCCTTGATTACTGGATGGTTGTTTTTCCGTTACATGGCTGTCGGAAGTATGAATTGATTGATTCATTGAATGCATCTTATTTGAAATTCATCTTTCGATTCAAGGTTATGTCGGCTTCGCCACAGTAGGAGCGGCTGCTTGGTGGTACATGGTCGCTCCAGATGGACCTCATTTAACTTATTATCAATTATCTCATCATCTACAATGTATTACTGATCCCGAAAGTTTCCGGGGTGTAGATTGTAATATTTTCAATGATCCTCATCCTATGACGATGGCATTGTCTGTGTTGGTCACCATTGAAATGTTAAATGCATTGAATAGGTATTGAAGTTTGAAGATTTAAAGCTAAGATCTTATTTTTATAATACCATGAAAAGTTTGTCTGAGAATCAATCACTGTTCGCAATGCCTCCATGGACAAATTTCTGGTTGATTTCTGCCATCGCATTGTCTATGACTCTTCATTTTGTCGTTCTTTATGTTGATATTTTATCGGTTCGTGAATTGATTACAAAATTTTAATATGAAATTTAATTTCTCTCCTATTGATAGGTTGTTTTCTCACTTTGCCCATTGACATTATTTGAATGGTGGGCAGTCATGAAAATTTCGATGCCAGTTATATTACTTGACGAAGCACTCAAATACATCGCTCGAAATTTTATTGATGGTAAAAATCTCCTCGTTGATGATCAATCTGCTATCGATCCTACTCATATGAAAGAATCATCTTTCCCATTTCCTTTCGCTAATGCTCCATCTTTTTCATCATCTTCATCTTCGACTAGCATAATCCAAGCAAATCAAAAAGCTCCTAAAATTTTAAACAATGCTATCAAAGAGCTCATACTACTGATCGTTTCTTGGATTGTCTATTTCTTAATTTTATTCACCACATCCAGCGAATTGACTGTGCCTCTTACTAGTGTCTCTTTCTATTCATTTTATTCGCTTTGAAAAGATTTAGATTTTTAATGTATACAAAATTTTTTTTCATATTCTTTGTCTAAACGCGTCTACACATCTGAATCAAGATTCAAATTGAAATTTCATCGACGAAACATTTTTTTACAGCAGCGCAATTTTCAAATCGTTTATGTGAAACAACATTCAAATATCTGCTAGTCTTAACAGAATTTTCATTAATTCGATTTCCTATCGCTTGCTACAGGTTTTAATCGGATTCAATTCATGTGCATGTCTCTAATTTGTCTTGACGGACCAATTGTCTTTTGTCTATCAATATCGGTGATGGAAACTTTTCTTCTTTTCTGCCGCTCGAATATCTTCCTAATCATAATTAGCTATATTAATTGCACTATTTCAAATCTATCGATTCCTAAGCCTTTTCCCCGTAACGATTCGAGAAAGAATTTCTGTATTTTGATAATTCTTTGACAATTTCATCCGCTTTCTTATTCATCATCGTCGTCGTTGATTTTCATTCGTATTGATTTCTTTTTATTTCATTTGTTCTCTCCCCTCTTTGCCCCTTCCAAATTTATTTTCATTTTTTATTATTTCCGTTTTTTTTTATTTTATTTTATTCATTTTGTTTTTCTCGTTTATTATTTTGAACAGTTGCTCAAAACCCATCATCATCAAAGAAGAGAAATTAATCAATTCAAACGAATCAATTTTGAATATTGAGAAAAAAAAATTGATGAAAATAATAATGATTGTTTTTGAACACTCAAATTTTAAAATGAATTCAAATTTTTCTGAATGTTAGAGACGGGAAAAAAAATCAAGCTCATCGCGAAGATTTACCCGAGAAAAAAATCCGAGAGTTTTGGATCAGAAATCGAGATTCGTATTTGAGCTGTACGAATTTCCTTCGCAGTCACACACACACACACCCCAAACATCTGTAACGATCCAAAACCAATCACAATTAATCGATCCGTTTTGAATATTTGATAATTAGTCTTTTTAGTTGAAGTTGTTTAAATTTGTTTTCTCTTCTATTTTTCCCTCCTCCTTCTTCTTCTTCTTCTCCTTCTTCGTTGATCATTGTAGACAATGATGATTGTGTATGACAATTATTTGTAAAATTTTTTTTCTTTCCCTTCCATTTATTATGATAATTATTTAATTTTTCTTCTTTCTTTCTCTCTCTCTCTCTCTCTCTCTTACTCTTACTCTTACTCTCTTCCTTGATCCTAATTTCCCATCTTTGTCCTCTTAATGATCTTTCTTCTTAGTAAAAAAAAAAACCGATTTGTAGAATTTTATTAGCCCAACTTTTATGAAATTAGATTCGTTTATTTATCTTTGCCTCGAAGCTTTTTTTTCTTTCTCTCTTTATCTTTCAAGAAAAATCTCGCTACATATTGAATTTCTGATTGGAAAAGATGCCACACCTGATATCGTAGATTATAAATCAATGAATTCTGATTGATACACTAATTAATTAATTAATTAATTATTATTTAATAACAAATTCGATTCAATTTCGGATTTTTTCTTCTACTAACTTAATTTAATTCACTCAATCTCTTTTTCTCTCTCTCTCTCTCTCTCTTGCTTTGTTTGAAATCATTTGTAATTGAAATTGATGATATTTTAATTTTTGAAATTAATCTCAAAATCTCGGAAGAAAATTTTTTTCGAAATAAAATTGATAAAAATTTTAAAAATGTTTAAATTTTCTCTTCAAAAATGTTTTAGATTCTGAAATCTAGATGCTTTGATGAAACTATTAAGACTGTTTTGAGATTCTTTTCGATTCTCAATTTTCTTTCCGTCTTTGAAACCGAAAATCTGCTCTACATCTTACCCCTCTCTCTCTCTCTCTCTGCCTCGGATTGATTATTTCCAGTAAACTGCTAACAATTTTAGATTCCAAGCTAGATCGATTATTGATCTTTGAACCAGTTCATATTGCAAATTTGATTTGATCTGATTCTAGAAAAGAAAATTTCAAATTGAAATTAAATTAGTTTTTTTTTTTTTTTGCTAACGAAAATTTCTCCTTCAGACCTTTGCTTCAAGAGAACAGTTTGAAATGAATCATTTTTCATTTTCTTCTAGTGCTGATGAACAAATTTTCGGTGAGAATCGACGAAAAAAAAAAACGAAAGGAAGAGACCAGGGGAAGCAGAGAAAATAATCGAAACAATAGCTTTGAAAATTGATTCAACGAAATAAGTTTGTCACCTAGAAATTAGAATTAGAAATAGAAATAGAAAGATGAAAAATTGTCTCCAAATATCATCGAAAATTGAATCGAAAGTACCTTCTGATCTTAGATTGAAGATTTGAAATTGGCGAAAAAAAAGAGACAGGCAATCGTTTCTCTTAAAAGGATCGTTTCTATGCAACAATTTATTCACAACGAAGAGAATCAATTTTCAAAACTTCGATTCGATTATTATTATTATTATTATTATTAATTTTATACCGGAAACAAATCGATGAAGATAGAGATGGGAACAAACCATCGCGATCTTAATCAATCTTCAATCAATGATCGGATTCAATTGCTTTGATTCTATTGTTTCAGCTTCTTAAGAAGATCGATGAGATAATATTAATAGATCGATTAGAGTTGGTTTTTTTCTAAACCTCTCTTTTCTGGTTTCAAATCTTTCGATTCGATCACCAAACACAATGGAATGAAAATCTTGATATCGTTTTTCGTCGAAAAAGAAAAAGAATTCCCACCTGCACAATGTTTAATTCGATCAATCTCCTCTCTCTCTCTCTCTCTCCTCGCTACTTTATTGCTATTTTTAATTTTCGTTTTTGTTTTTTTTTTCTTCATTGTTGTTGTTGTTGTTGTGGTTGTTTGTTTCTTCTGAAAATTGTTTGAGCATTTTAATAGAGAATGAAAAACTAAATTAAAAACAAGTTCCTCTACGGAAGAACTAGCATAGAAGATAACGGAAGAGGGAGACGGAGAGAGAGAGAGAGAGAAAGAGACAGAGCGTGGACCATTGATTCCCTATTTCCGATTGGTCATTTTGGTGGAAAATGGTCATTTTTATTTCAAACAAAGATAATTGTTGTGATTCTAAGATAAGATTTTTTTCCTCTTCTTATTGTTTCAGAAAATTCATTGTTATTTCTTTCCGATGTTTCGTGCGGTTGTGTTGGTCCATTTGTTGATGGTTTCATTCCTTTCTTTCTCTTTCTTTGATCGCCATCACCGATTTCGATTTGATTTCTGAGATGAAGAAAAGATGAAATTCGGATTAGAAATCGGAAAGAATCTTTTGGATCCATGTGAACGAGGTCTCGTGAATTCTTTTTCAAACTAGATAGATTCAATCGAAATTACGATTGTTGCATTCTATCATTTTATCTCCTTTGAACTCTCGGCCTATGATCGGTCACAGCTCGATTCTCATAGATGGGCAAGTTCCAAAAAAATTTTCTCCTTTCCATTGTCTAGTCTATGTTTCAAGTGGTTTGATATCGAAACAATCAGATTGAGGAGCAAGAAAACAAAAACATTGTCTTCGGTAACCTCGAAAAAAATAAGAGATAAAATTCTCTCATCCATTTGACGGTTTGGTTAACCACCACCATCACTACTTTTTCGAATAGATGGAAAAATGGAAAAAAAAGAAAAGAAAATCAATTCGAAAAAAAAAATAATATTTTTCGATTGAAAAGCTTAAAAGAGAGAGAGAGAGAGAGAGAGAGAGAGAGAGAGGGAGATTGAATTTCAATTTTTCATTTACATTTTGATCGAACAAAATGAAATGTATCGATGCAATAGATCCGCTTGTAAGAATGGCAAACAATACTGTTTCATTTTCTTTCACCATTCTTCGCCACCAATCAAATGAAAATAAGTGAGTGAGAAAAAAAAACCTCCGAACCTGAAAACAAACTGGTAATTAATTTAGATCTTAGATTGATTTCGTATAGAACAAAGCCTACAAAATTTCTCTTTTCTTTCACTTTTTGAATCTTTTTTCTTTTCAAATTTGAGAGATAGAAGCTTGAAAACTTCAATGTTTTGTGGATCGAATCGATAGAATTTTCAAATGAATAGCATTTGAAAATTCAAAATAGCTTGTGTAAAAAAAAACTTTGAGACTTGTTGACTAGGTTCTCTCTCTCTCTCTCTCTCTCTTTTTCGAATAATTCGTTTCGAATGCGTTCGGTTCTCGTTCAAAACAATCATCGAGCATTCTGACAATGGAGAAGATGAAGAAAAAGAGACCTCGACACTAGCTTTGCTTTGAAATCGGAGCAAGTATTGTGAAATTTTGAAATTGAAAAAATTTTTATCCCAAACACTCCATTTTTATTTCAATCCATTCAATTCTTCAAGACTCTCTCTCTCTCTCTCCCCCTTGATGAACTAGAGTGTTTGCTAGAATCGATTGATTTGGTTGATTGCGTTCTCGGTTTATGCTTTCAATTATTTTTTAGTGTCAAGTTTGACCTCAAAATAAATTCATCGATCTGAGAAAAAAAAACGAAAAGAAAACAAATTAGAGACTAATTATGACTAATCCTTACCTATTCGATTCAATGTGTCAAAACATCATCAAACAGATACAGTTTCCGACACTTAACTTCTCTTCTCTTTCTTCCTCATCATTGATCGATTTCATTGGCTCCAATCATTTGAAAACCTTATGTCAAATTGTTTGTGAACGAAAAAAAAAAACGAACTTTCGATGCGAAAGAGTTTGAAAATGTTTTCCAAAGCAATGAAGATTATTTAACACCGCAAATAGGTTTCGTTTGATGATAGAAACTGTGGATAGAAAAAAATCCTAGCTAACAATTGAGCTTTGAATTAATTGTGAAGCTTTTCGGCACAGAGAGAGAGAGAGAGAGAGAGAGAAAGCGAAAAATCAAACAAACAAAATCACAAATGGCAATGTAGATTTGCTAGACAATCGTTGCTAGAAACGTATTTCGAATGAGCAGAGAAAAAAAAAGACAGCTATTATATAATCACCATCGACATCACCGTTGTGGAGGATTTTAACTCCACAAAAAAAAAACGAAAAAAAAAAGTGAAACGAAAACGATTCAGTCATAAAGGGCCAAAAAACGACCACCTGAATGAATTGGCCTTGAATCTTGGACCAATAATTTACGACAACATCATTGCAACAGTTCTCTCACTCTCTCTCTCTCTCTCTCTCTCTTTTCACAAACCTATCATTATCAGAGTGAAATATCTATCGCTCTCACACTAGCGAATTGATTTGATTTCGAATTTCGAAAACGAAAGGTGAAAAAAAAATTGAACCAAAAAGAAAAAGGGTTTAGAACGATACTGTTCTATTGTTTGGATAGGAGTTTTATTGGAAATTTTTTTTTCTCCTATGGATTTATTTTCGATTTCTTCTTCCAGAAACAAAACGATCGTGAAAAAAAATCCATCGATTTGTTGAGCTGTCGATTTTTTTTCTATCTCCAACAATCCTCGACATCGAAATCAATCAATCGAAAGAGAGAGAGGGAGAGAGAGAGAGATCGAAAACTTTGAAAAGATTTTTGTTGACACCGAAATTGAGATTTCAATGCGACAACTTTTGACTTCTCTTTGAGGTTAGAAAAATTTCAAACTCTTCTTCATCTCGCTACACCAAATAATCAAAAATGAAATCAGCTATTGTTTTCGGTCGACGATGTTTCCGATCTTCAAGTGGGTCTCAATGATGATGATGGTGTTACTGTGCTGCTAATCAATTCGTTTTCGATGCCTTAAATCAATCCTTCATTATCTCTTCATCTTTCTCTCTTTCTCTCTCTCTCTCTTTTTTTTGGAGCTAATTTTTTAGGCTCTGTTTTTGTAAACAGCAAAACAATTTTTGTCCATTTTTTTTTTCTTCTCCTTTTCATCGAATCGAATTTAAGTGATGTTTCCCTCTTCCACTCCTTCGATCATTCATCGAATCGTTTGGTGAAAACTTCAATCATTCAAAATTGAATCAAAAAGATTTAATTAACAAACAAACGAATTCATTCGTATCGTTCGAATCGAAAACCAAACACACAATGCAATGTTACGCTGTTGTTTTTTTAGCCCCGACCACACCCACAACTGCTCCAATTACATTCAATTCTTGAAGCAGCATTCCGTTTCGATAAAAAAAAAGATTTTATTCCCCCTTCAATCATGTTGTTCAATTGTCCAGTTTCAATTATGTTTGTTTCGATCCACTCTTTTCGAATTTCGAACGATTTCAAGCGAATCATCCGATCTCTTCATCATCACAAGACTTTTCCGGTTGATCGAGAAGTTTCGATCTTTGAGATCCAGAACAAAAAAGGATTTGTTTGTTTTGTCGATCGATCGATCGATCGAGATGTTTATATCGATTGATGATTGATTGATTGATCGGTCGATTTTTGTTCGGACCATTTTTTTCTATGGAATTGATTGTGTGCCTACCGATTTTCGTTCGATCTTTACATTTCCTCCTTGTCCTTTTCCTCCTACTCCTCTTCGTTCCAGAAAGAACTTTTACTCTCTCTCTCTCTCTCTCTCTCTCTCTCTCTCTCTCTCTCTCTCTCTCTCTCTCTTTGTTTTTTAGTGATTTCCGTACGAATTTCAATAGCTTTTTTGTTCCAATAGCTTTTTCTAGCCAATTCCATTCGATGTTCTGATCAGTTAAGCTTTTGTATAGATTATCAGTGTTGTTCAGTGCTGGATAGAGAGAGAGAGAGAGAGAGAGAGAGAGAGAGAGTGAGAGGGGGAATTGGAAAAAAATATGAAGAATTCTATGAAAAAAAGATTGGAAATTTTGTTGCCACTAAAACAATCAAACGCAAAAGAAATCAATTCAAAAAAAAATGTTGGACCGAATCCAATCGGAGAGAAAAAGAGTGAGATAGTTGGGGAGAGGAAGTATCAAGACGGAAATAATCATCATATTTTTAACAAATCAATATCATTTTTTGTTGTTGTTGTTGTCGAGAAATTTTATTGTCTTTTTTTAGATTTAGATTTTCCGCTACAATCATTTTGTCAAATCAACTTTGATTCGATTTTCAATTTAAAAACTGATAAATCGCTTTCAATCTTTCTCCTAGCTTCTCTCTTTCGTCCTCCGGAAAATCGAATGCTTCTGTTTCCGTAGTTGATGTCATTATCAGATTGAGGTTTCATATCTTTTCTTTTTTTTTATAATTTCATTTTAGAAAGGTGTTTTTATTGCTGATCTGATCCACCACTATTATTCTCGCCATTCAATATCAAATAGAAACAATCTTGATTGATATTATCTTGGGATGTGTGTGTGTGTGTGGTCATCCATGTGTGACAAATATTGCGTTTGTAACTAAATATGAGTGAATTTACTAGATCATCAAACAATCATCACTTGTTTTCTACTCGTTTTGAGCTTAGAAAATTGTGAAATTTTTGTTTCCTAGGTCCTAGGCCATAAGCCTTTACACCTAAACCAACTTTTTTTTTCTCAGTTGAAACAATAAATCATTGAGTGAAGATGTGTTTGCTTAGACATTAGGATCCAAATAAATGAATCGTAAATTCCAATTTAATCCTAGAGAAAAGTTAAGCTTCAATTTAGCTGTTCTTTTTCGCTGCTTCTAAATACAAACAAATAATTCGATATTCGTTTTTTTCCCACAAAACTAATAGATTGGAATCTATTTTTTTTCATTAATCCTATTAATAATATCAATAACAATCGTATTATTCCTCTAGATTGTATATTTTCGATTCAATATCAGTGTGGAACACTAAATAAATTGACATCTCTGGGACGTACTAGTAATGAAGACCTAGAGACCTAGTGTTCAGAGGTAAGATACAGTGCAGTCATTATCATTATACGCCTCAAAAAAACTATTAACTTATCAGTGTTCCACTGAATCTTATTTGTCTTTGGTGGCTGTGCGATTTCGATTCCAAAATAGTGTTTGCTCTGTTAGATATAAATTGTTTCCCATCACAACCCCGTCCCCCAAAAAAAAACGACCACTGCGCTTCAAGGGGATCCATTTTGGATCGAAACTTACAAAAAGTAATGAGAAATTAATCAATCGATTTCCGTCTCTCTCTCTCTCTCTCTCTCTGTGTCTCGCTTCTCATTGTCAATGTCATTTTGATTATTGACGTTGTTCCATAAGACTAGATTTTCTAGTTTTAGTTTCTATTTTCGATAACAATTATTCTCTCAATCAATCTGATGTCAAATTTTTAAATTGATTCCTCTATCCTTGTACTGAAACTTGCATAGTCTTTCTTTTTTTTTGTCCGAACAAAATCACTCGATAAGATCTCGATCAATCATCAGCATCGATCAAACTTACTATCCTTGGCTAGATTTTAAGATTGAATTGATTGTAGTGAAAATTTAGAGATAAATATAGATCGAATCGGATCTCTCACTGCGATCGAAACATTTTCGATTGAATTCTCTTCATTCAATCTAGATCTAAGATTGGCTTCAAATCACCGAAAACTTTATCTTAAAACTAGACTATTTTGGTACTATTTCTGCCATCGATTCTCACTACCAAATAATTAAGATTTGACTCACGACACAATAAAGATATCTCTTGATGGAATATTAAATCGGGTCCGATCGATGATCATTGCGAATTCGTTGCCTAAGGCCTATGATAGTATGTATGCAAAAATTTCATTCCGAATATTTTTTCAATTAGAGAGAGAGAGAGAGAGATAATTTGCCCTTTTTTTGAATTGTATCAATAAAAGTAATAATAATAATAATAATAATAACATAGCCTCAGCATATTCGTTTTGATTGAAAAATTATCCGAAATTAATTTCGCTTCTTTTAATTTTTTTTTCTTCTTCTGTTCTTTCGAAATCCGATTGAGCCACCAATCAAATCAGCAATGATAGATTGACAAACAAACAAAATCAAGCAATCGCGGTGAAGACATCATATAAAAAATCAACCCATTGACCATCCTTGATTCGGATCATAATCTTTTTTTGTTTCCACCTCTATCTGCATAAAATTTTGTGAGGTTTAAACGAAAACATCAAACGTAAAAAGATAATCGACATCTTGTACGGATACATCGAAGATATTGGAATGATGATTGCTTGAAATTAAGTGTTGTTGTTGTTGTTGTTTAAGCAGTAACTTTAGTTGTTGGTGTTGTTGTTGTTGTTCACCTACTGACCTTCACCTGGATCAAATCTAACATAAATTTTTTTTTCTTCTTCGCTGCCCATTATCTTGTTTTTTAGGTGATTAAAATCGGACTAATCTCGAAACGATCACCATCAACTTGATTGCTCGATACTCTGTTATGCTCTTTTCTCTCTCTCTCTCTGTTCTTCTTTCGACGGAAGAACTTGATTCTATCTCAAAAATCGGTGCCTATCAAACCTCATTTTTGTTTTTGCATCCTTTTCGTTGTAATGTTTCGTTGTAAGTTTGATTCTCTTCTTTTAGATTTTCTACTCATCCATCTCGTTCTTTCGTCTATGTAATTATTTATGAAATTCATTCGCTTGAAATGTAGAAGTACATTTTTTTTTTTTTTTGGAATAAATTAAATTTAATTCTAGCTCAGTTAGCATTTAGCTATCAGATCAGATTACGATTGTCTTCTCTCTTCATCATTCTCAGTCAAATCTTTTAGAACCCTTCGAGAGTCTTTAATTCGATTCTAGGTCAGTGAAGATCTGGCTTGTGAAGTGAACCGCTTTTTAGTGGATGCGATCGGTCAGTAAGAAATAAATCAATGATTTGAAATGGAAATCAAATCGAATCTATGAAATTATTAGATGAAACGATAGAAATCGCAATCAATTCTATTCCATATAGATCTGTTTGTATGATTTTCACACCTAGAAAGAATTTTGAGATTGCCTTTGAAAAAAAAATTGAACATATGGTACCATCATTGGTCAAGCAGTTCTAAAGTAAGAATGAAACTTTTGAATATTAAGCGAGACGATTTAGAAACTGATCCCGAATTTAGAACAGTCCATTTTGGAATCTTCTTTGATCGGATCGAATCGTATCGGAAACGTTCGGAATTATCACATCGAATCCCATTAGATTGAGATTGATTTTGCTATGAAAATTATTATTATTATTATCTTTTTTTTTCGAAAGTTTACCTAGCTGACCGATTGAGCTGTGTGATGTGCACTTACCAATGTGATCGTCCAAATGTGATGACCTTTTTCTTTCAATGTTTCGCTAGAAATAGAAGCGATGTAGCAACGCTATATTACTCGATATAATCAATCTGATCGGATGTTTTTTTTTTCAATCAATTCGATAGAATATTAATATTTTTCTTTTTTTGCTTATCTTTATGATTTTTATCGAACGCTTTAGAAGTGTATTGATCTGCGTGTATTCTCTACTCGAACGAATTACCGAACAGCGAATAACAGTCCGGAGCGATCGCTATTCAAATGCTCGAAATGGTCGGTTTTGTATTTTTTTTTTTTATTTTGCGGATATTTTTCTGATTTCTTCTCCTTCAACTCTTGCTTTTGCGATCGAAATCGACCATGACCTCATCGACCGATTGATTGATATGCACCAAAACAAAAACCTAATGCAGTGAATAGAGTTGAGAAGAAATAAAGGAAAAAAAAAATTTCTTAGCGCAATGAAGAAGAATTCTTTTTTTTTCTGTCAGCCATCAAATGACCATCATAGGGTAAAACAAATGGACATCGAAAAGAAAGAGATAGGAAAAAAAACTTTGAACCAGGAAACACTAGATCTGCTAGCAATAACGGTTGGTTACGATAGACGACTAGCGTCTGGTTTAATCTCAATCGCAATCAACATCGACACCAGCATCATCATCATCATCATCATTCACATTGTCGAATGAATTCGTTGTTCGATTAAGTTTTCGTTGAGTTTACCTAATATTTTTGAAAAAAAACCAGCCACAAAGAAAGAGAGAGAGAGACCACAAAATAGAACTGAAGTTTAATGTATCCGAACGGAACCAAACGAATGAATGCGAAATAGGTAAATTAGCAATTATTTTCAATAGTTTTTGTTATTTCTTTCGCTATTATTCGTACGGGTGTAACCCTTTGGTTTTGTTCTTCTTGCTGCTTTTTGTTTTCTTTCAATTTCATCTTCTCTATCTTCATCATTCATTTTACACATATCATTCAATTCCATTACGGCTTACAACTTTTTCTCTTCGGTGGAAGTTTTTTGTTTTTGTTTTTTCCATTCGATTTGCATCCCCTAAATTTGAATTCAATTCTATCAATTGTTATCTATCGAACTATTTCCGATCGATTTGGATTACGATTCATTGTGTGGATATTCCAGCAACGAATCTCGATTTGATTTTAATTTTGTTCGATTGAATTCGTTCGAAGCGATAGAGAGACCCGTAAGGATTTCATTGAATCCGATTGATCTGATCTTATAATAATCTCTCAAAATTATTACAAGCGATGCTAATAGAGTTACGAAACTAATCACAACAAAATACAGTTAATTTTGTTTCTCTTTCATCTCTAATAAGAGAGAGAGAGAGAGAGAGAGAGAGAGAAAATTCGGCCTAAAAATGGCCTAAAATCTAAATGACTAAATTAGAACAAATTCCATAATCAAAAAGCTTATTGTTGTTTAGTTTGAGACGATTCGTAGGAGAATCTCAACACTCTAGAAGATTATCATAACTTACTATTATTTATTAGAAAATGGATCCACACACACACCTACGCCATCATAAACGAAACAAACGAATATTGAAACATAGCGAATGAAATAATATCTCCAAATACACCATCGAATCTCTTCATATAGATAGATATCGAAAAATTCCTTAAGAGATATTTGATTTGATTAGCAAGAGAATCATTAACCAGGTAACATAATAATAATAATAATCATCATCATTGTCATAATCATCGTGATCGAAATCAATCGAAATGTTTTTTTTTCCATCTTCGTTAGAAAGTAGTATGGCTAGTTTTTTTTTTTGAATGAAATTACGTAAAGAAAAATATGTATCAAATCAACAAGATTTGGTTGTAATCCATTCATTCATACATTCATTCATTCATTCAATCAATAGGTATCCCGATCTTCATCGATCTCTCCGATACTAAGTTCAATCGAATCCATCCAACTATGAAGATGATGTTTGAACATTTCGATTGTTTGGAAACAATTTCCGTTTGAAGTGTGTCTTTTATGCTCTCGTCGTATTTGTACTCTTTCTCTCTCTCTCTCTCTCTCACCAATTGTTGTCCATTGTTGTTGTAGTCTTTGTCTTCGTTGTGGATGTTTTAGATTGTTGATTATTTACAATGATGATCATCATCATCAATGGCATTATTATTTCTTTATTATTGTTTCATCAATTGTATGTGTGATGATTTGAGGCAATTTTTCATCTCTTTTCATCGCGCAATCATTACACGATGATCGGATCGGATCGAATCGAATCGACCAACATTTTCGATCATCGATCGAAACAATAACGATAGCAGCAGTGATGAGAGAATAAAAAAAAAAAACATCGAAATTTTTCATCGAAAGCTTTCTGCTTTCATCAATTATTATCGCTATAGCTGTTGCTATTCTCATCTATTGTGGAAGATTTTCTCGCCAAAAAAATAACAACAACAACAATCTAATAGTTGTTTTGGATTTAATTTTTTTTTCCTAGATATTTTCACTTCGTAATTATACTTTTGTTTCATTGAACTATTGAAATCACTAAAGAGAGAGGGAGAGAGAGAGAGAGAGAGAGAGAGAGAGAGAGAGAGAAATAAAGAAAAACATAGAGAACAAAAGAAAAATGGAAGCGATGAAGAGAGGGAAAAAGATGCAGAGAGCCAGAGAGAGAGAGGAAGAGAGCCAGGAACAAAAACTTTTGATGTGTGTGTCTGTGTGTGGATCATTGATGGAACATCATCAACACCATCATCACTTTAATTTTTTTTTTTTTTTTTTGTTTTCGTTTTTCATTTTAAATTCGTTTTTGGGTAGAGATTCAAATTCAAAAAGAGAGTGATAGAGAGAGAGAGAGAGAGAGAGAGAGAGAGAGAGAGAGAGAGAGAGAGAAAGAGATTGAAATTTGAAGTTCTAGCCATTGAATCGTTGTCAGCTATCCGAATACTTAGCACTAACCATCGAGACATCATCTCACTACAAACACACCATCATCGAAGCTATTGGTGGTGGAGAATATATTATAGAAGAGGATCGTATCGTAGAGAGAGAGAGAGAGAGAGAGACCAAACTATTCCTTCTCATTTCAAACCATCACCACAAAGATGGAGAGTTTGATCGGTGGTGGACAAATTGAGAGAGAGAGAGAGAGAGAGAGAGAGAGAGAGAGAGAGAAAAGCTGTCAAACAAGATACGCTCGGTAGGATGAAATAATATTAAATCTATCCATCTTCTCTCTCTCTCTCTCTTTTTGTGAAAAAGTTTACTTCGACCATAAACTCGAATAATTTCGTTTCTATTTCTTGATGTTTTTAGATAAATTTCCAGATGTTTTTATTCTAATTTTTTTTCTATTTCTAAACATCATCTATTCATTTTTCTTCATTCACATCCATCTCTCTCTCTCTCTCTCCCCATCGTTCTCTTCGTTCTCATAATTCTCTTCTCGTGTAGCTTGAAAGAGAAAAAAAAAATTCAGATAGATTTTTAGGTTTCAATTCAATTCTAACATTATCCATTGGGCGCCATTCAAATTCATTCATAATGTCATCGTCATTCTTATCAACGATCCGCAACAAAAGAGAAAGAGAAGGTTTAATCTTCGATGATCAACGATGATGATGATGATGATGGTGATGATGATAATTCTTGTTTCAAACAACGTTTCATAATAATACTGTTGTTGTTGGTTGTGATTTTAGTTAGATTTCCTCTCCGTAATTTAGTTCGAATTTCACACACACACACACACACACACACACCAACGATCGATGATATGATCAGCTGAGATCTAAAAATCAAATCTTTTTTTTTTTTTTTTTGAATTTCATCGAATCCATGAATTCTTGAAAATCTTAATCTTCTTGATTACCGACAATACAAATCTTAAAATTTTTTCTATCTCAACAAATATCTTGTGAATAAATCAGAATTTTTTTTTTTGTAAGTACTCTTCATTCACCTATCGGGTGTAAAGAATTTCGATTCAGAATCTTTCGTTATGCGAATGATTTCTACCATCAGAAGATTAGTTGTGAAGAACAACAAAGATCGAAATTAAAATAATATCCTTTTCTATTCTGCAACTCAAAAATTCTTGTGTTTATGTTGATGGTGTGGTGTGTTTATGTTTAGTCCTCTCTTCGGTCCCACAATCGCTAAGATAATATCCATAATAATAATAATAATAATAATAATAATAATATCCTTATTGTTCGAGAATAGAACGCATGACTTTATCATATTCCGATTAATCATGGATCTATTATTCTCTACTTCTATCTCTTCTTAGTGATCATTCTTGTTCTTCTGATTTCCTCTCTCTATCTCTTCATTCACTTCCTCCCCTCTTTCGTCTCTCACTCTCTCTCTCTCTCTCTCTCTCTAGGTCATCATTGACTGGTGGTCCTCTCGAAACAATCCCCTAAATAAAAATCTATACCCGAGAAGAGAGATAAGAAGAAGAAGAAGAAAAAATAACAAACTAAGGAGAGAAAACAAAACTAAAAACGAGTGAACGAACCAGAGAGAGAGAGAGAGAGAGAGAGAGACAGACAACAAAGCGAAATAAGAAAGAAAAGAAAAAAAAAAATCCTCGATGGAAACATAAAGCTAACATCGAGCGAGCGAGCGATCGATCGACCGATCGTAGAAGAAAAACTATCAACGCGCTTCGAAATTCATATGGTCCAAATCGAATCAAAAAATCTTACGCTTCCAAAATCGCTATAACAATCAATCCATGTGTTTTTTGTTTTCCTATCTGTTTGTTGAGTGTTCTGTTTAGGTTTTTAGTTTGTTTATATCTTTGTCCCTCTCTTTCTCTCTCTCACTCTGTCTCTGTCCTCGTCTTCTGTCAATCGTGTGTTCAATGTTAATGATGATTATTGTTTGTGTTATTAGTGATACCATTCGATATCGAGAGTATTGGATTCCTAGGAATTCCTAGAAACCTAAAAATCCTAGAAAAAGAGAGAGAGAGAGAGAGAGAGAGACATACACCTACTTATGATACACTTTAACAATATTCATTGCACCATTTCAAGAGAATACGATGAAATGAATCTTTCGTTTGATGGATGAAATTTTCAATGATTGCAATTATTGTTGGCATTAGTATTTTGTAGAGTATTTTGGATTATATTCTCAATTTTCTACCACCAACAACAATTACGACAATCGATCTTTATCTTCATTAGTATTGTGAAATATTAATTATGAAAATATTCCACAATTCGTACCGCTTTCATTTTGTCAATGCTGAGAATCATCGAAATAGATGTGTTTTCGAAATGTTTCAAAGCTTCTCGATTCCCAATTGAAAACTGAGGATATTAAGATTTTTTTTTTCTTTTTCATTTTTGGACAACAAATTTTCCTAACAAAAAATCTAAATCTCTTCTTTTCTCTTGTGTTTGATTTTATTGATTTTTTTTTTGTTTCGTTCTTGTTGATGTTATTGGTGTTAGACGATTTGTGATCAATTTTGGAAAGAGAATAGTGAAGAAATGAAGAAATGATCTTCATCATCGAAAACAATGTGATTACGATTGCGAATTGATTGGAAATTCTAATTTTCCATAAAAAAAAATAAAACTAAAAAGATTCCAGATATTGATTTTGTCTCTCTGTTGTTGTTTTCGATGTCAATCTATGTTTATAATTTCAATCCATCAAATCTCTCTCTCCGATGGCCAATTTCGATGGCTACGATTTCCATTTTCGAATCGATAAAAAATAAAACCATTTGACCATCACCATCACCATCATCATCATAGCTCGCAAGAGTGAAAGAATGAAGAATGAAGAATGAAAAAAAAAAAAACAATCACCAAAATGGTCAGTATTTTGTTTCAAGACCTTGGAATATCAATTTTTTTTCTTGTAATATCTCATCGAATCGTTTTTGTTTAGAATGATGAAATTATTACGTAAAACTCTCTCTTTTCTTTCGAGATGAATCTTTCACTATGATTATTATTATTATTATACACTATACTTTACTTTCATCCCGGAGCTAAGAGATTTGTAAAAATAATTTCAATGATTATGCCGTTAGCTCTCTTTTCGCATGGATTCGATAGATTGGATAGATGAATTAATTAATTTGATCTAAGAATTAATCTTAATCTATCAAAAATTCAATTTTGATTGACTATGATGATGATGATGATGATGGGGATGAGATTGTTTGGATTAGTTAGTAAAGGAAAAGATATCTGCTCGTTTGAATCTCTGAATCTTTTTTTTTTACCATAAATTCGATGAAACTGTTGAAGCAAAGCAACAAAAAAGCTTTCCATACACGCACACACCCACCATCCAACCAACACCTATCTCTATTTACTTTAATTAATTTTCGATTGTGTATTCATTTGGCTTTCCAATTCGTTTACTTATCTGCCTGCATCCAGACTGTGTGCTTATATTTGTACTGTTCCCCTCCCCCTGCCATCCGCCACCGCCTGAGATAACAAAAATGATTGATTTTCGGTGATGAAAAAAAAAAATTCGGTGGCTAGCGAACACAAACGATAACATTGTTGAAAGATCATCGATATTTTGATACAATATTTAACCTGGAATTTTTTTTTTTTTTTATTTCTTTTTTAAAAATATCGCTTCCTCCTTCTCTCGTACTTATCGTTGATGATGTTTGTTCAGAATGAAAGAAGAAGAAACACAAATAAATCATTTTTTTTTTTTTCTTTCTTCATACTTTTTTTGATCGACAAACAAATCAATACACTTCTCAAGTCCGATCTTAGCGAAACATCGAGATAGCGAAAACGAACCAGAGAGAGAGAGAGCAGTTAGATAATCATTTCATCTTCATCTTCTTCACAAAAAAAAGAAAAAAAAATTGCCAGACAAAGACAAAGATGGATCGATCATCTACTCTACTCTCGATCGCGATAACCCTTTTTCTCTTGATTTTTCTCCTCTCAAATGCCCTCCCCCCTCCAAACGAATCAAGATAGCAGAGTAGAAGAGTAGAGAAGAGGGGAAGAAAAATAGATCCCAAAAATAAATTAGAAGAAGATTTAGATGAAAGATGGAGAAGAAAATGGGGAAAAAAATCCATAGCTATTATGATATGATTATTATTAAAGAGACGAAAAAAAAAATAAAATAAATAAACAAACATCAACCGATCTAGATTGATTGTGAAGAAAGACAGATCAAAAAAAAAAAAAAAAGATCGAAATGATCGAAAACCTAACTAGCTTACGATGATGATGATGATGATTTATATTCTCCTTCACATACACACCCCTTCACTTTTAAACATTAATAGATAAAGAAGAATGATGGAATGAGTTAAGCTGGTACAAAAATAATAATCCTTCTAATCATCATCATCATCATCATCATCAATCGTTTCATTTCTGATCTGATCAAAAAATGAAGAGGAAGAAAAAGAAGAAGAAGAAGAGATTTTCAACAATCAAAACAATGATGATGATGATGATGATGATGATGATGATGATCAATCTATCTCTTCTATTCGTAATGATAGGATTTAGGTCTCGTTTTTTTTTTAATCCAAATCCGATCTCTCTCGCTCTCTGTTGTCGATCGATGCTAAAAAGAGAGAGAGAGAGAGAGATGGAATATCTGGAAATCTTTGTTGGCGATATTTGCCCACCGATAAAAGTAATGATGCTGATTATTATTATTATTATTATTATTATTACTTATTGTTAATTTTTTTTTTGCTTTTTCATTTTTCGCCAACTCTTTTCGTTATGATATGCCCGGTTCTTTTTTTTTTTTTTTTTCGTCTTCATTTCTGTCCACTTTTCGTTTTTTTAGTTTTTCAGCTTTTTCAGATCAGTTTTTAGTCTCAATTTTTCTCTTCGATGCTAACGTTCATTCAATCTTACGTTGATTGTCGAGAGGTGAGGAAAAAAGTTTCCAATCTCTATCCATTCTTCATCTTCGAGCTTCTGTACGTAGAAAGGTGTGTGTGTTTCTGTGTGTCTGTGTGTTTGGTTGGTTGGCTTTTGTTTTAGTTTCTTTTTGATCAATGAAACTTTAGTCTAACGAACTAGCTGCTGCTGCTGCTGCTATCGCCGAAGCCCGTAGTCCGAAATATTTCTATTCTAAGAAATATTCGCATTTAGATTTTTGTTATTTCCCCCCCCGCTTTTTTTTTGGATTTATTATTGTTGTTCCTTTCGTTGCTCTCGATTCGATTCTCATTCTCTATTCGTTAGATTTGTAGTTTGTTTTTTTATTTTTATTTTTTTTTTTGAAGGGGCGAGGTTGGTTTAAGTTTTATTTTGTTTCATTGTTATCGTAGCCCCCCCCACACTACCATCATCATCATCATTATTACCATCACCATCACCATCCTCACTATCTTATCCATCTATTATCTTGGATGATGAGCGTTTCTTTGATGGTGCTCGTTTCGAGAATGAAAAAAAATTTCGATGCTTATTTCGATTTTGATTTTTGCAAAAATACCTGGCCTATGAGACCTTTGTCGATTGCTTTGAAATAGAACAGAACAGAGAAGAAATCTTCTCCATAGTTTACCGAGAGTTGTTCGATGATTATCTTCTTCTTCTTCTTCTTCGGAGAAATAAAAAAAAAAAGATTTCAAATCGAGATCTGTAGTTTTTTTTATACTGTAACAATAATGGATTCGATCTAATCGATTCGATTTGATCACAAATCTAAATCTAATTATTATTATTATTATTAGTAAGATTATAATCATTGATTGATTTTTAAATTAATTCTCAATCAAATAATCAATCAAATTTGAAAATTTTGAAAATCTTTCCAATTTCGAATGATCAATGATTAGAATCGAATCGTTCGATTTGAACTTTTATTTTACGATCACTTTGGATCACGTTCCAAACGTTCAATCTTTTTTTTTTTTTGTTTTTTTCTCTCTTTTTTGTTTGCATATTTGCCCATTTGTAGCCACCGTTCAATGTTGCAAAGTAATTGATTTAGCAAATGAGAATTGTACGATGATTTGATGTGATGCGATTTAATGTTCAATATTTTGGTTGTAAAGTTTTTTTTGTTACATTATTACTATTTAATCCTTAATGGAATGTTTTTTTTCTCTCTTAATATCCTACTTCCTCTCTTTCTGTCCGATCTTGAAACTTTCCTAAAACAGTTTGATTTCGATTCTAATTCAATAAAATATAATGCTGAAAGTTAAGTTCTCAAATTTTTTTTTTGTTTATATTCAAGATGCGATCGATGCCCGTTCTAAAATTAAGCATTAAGAAATTGTCGATCTCTCGACACACCCTCGATCGTTTGTGGATCTTTTTTTTATTTGATTATGCTACGCTACGAATACGATTTTGTTTTGCAATACGAAAATAGAGAGAGAGAGAGAGAGAGAGAGAGAGAGAGAGAGAGAGAGAGAGAGAGAAAGAGAATATCTTGCTAAAGCAACTAGCCAGTCGAATTGTATGAGATCAATGACTGTTACGAAGATTATTATTATTATTATTATCATCATCATTATTATTCTATTTCAAACTCAAACAAACCACTGGTTGGTTGTTGGACCGAAACTCTCCAAAAACGATCGAAAATTATTTCGAAATTAATTTTCCAACCATTTGATTTGTAGATCTCTCTCTCTCTCTCTCTCTACGATTCTGAAGGAGAAGTTTTTCGTTCAAGAATATTTTAAATGATGATGATGTTTGGTGGAGGATTTTTTTTTTGTCTCCATTTTTCCCTATAAATAGATCTAAAGCATCTGAATCATCATCGAAACATCATCGTTTCTTAATGGTATATGATGAAAGATCTTTAAGCAAAAAAAAAATAAATAAATAAACTAAGATTTTATGATTTCAATGATCTATTTATGTTTCTATGAGGAAGCAAAACTACCACAACTCTATGAACGGTTCAAACTACTACTAAGGTCAAAGGTTAAACGATTTAAACGGTTTATGAATGTTGAAGTTTGGAAAGTTTTTTTTTTCTCCTCTAAAATGAAGATCTATTTGTATAGAGATCAGCTCATTTGCAATGTTTGTTTTTGGATAATTCGATGCATTCGAGAAGAAATAAAGATCATCATCATCATCATCATCATCATCGTCCACAACAAAATCCAAACAATTATCGAACTGTAAACTGTGTTTGAGAAGAGAAAAAAAATTTTTTTAAATTTCAAAATTGTTTCCGAATTTCATTTCAATTTCAAAGAGAGGAGAGAATTCTTTTCGATCTTTAATTTTGTTGAAATTTATTGTTTCATTTCACTGTGTTGCGATTGAGATTCGAATCTTCAAACTAAGAAAATTGGTCTGCTGCCTTGAGGCGAACTTGAAAGAAAATCAAAAAAAAAAAAAGCTCGAATAAGCTACGATCAATGTGAGTATGATCCACAACACTTAGTTAAATTTATTCTTTTTTTTTTTGGAACACTAAGTTGTGTGTTCTAGAGACACGCTTGTTCCACAAACCAAAATGCTAGATTGTAATTTGTGAATATTTTTTTTCTCGCCCATCCAAATCGCGATTGACAATCTTCTTCTTGTTGTTGTTTTTGTTTTTTTTTTTTGTTGTAGCCTTTGGTTAGTTTGATGAAAATCTCGAAACGACAACAAACATTGAATATCGAAGCTTTTCGCTTGTTAGAACTACTATGAAGGAATCTTGGCGCGATGAACTTTGTTGTTTCGAAAAAGTCCATCAAAAAAAAAAAAAACAATCCTATCTTTATGATTGAAAGTTTGAAAATTTTCCACGCTCCAATCTAGAGAATCAGTTTCTCTTCTCAATCAAAGTATTTAGTTTATTTTTTTGCTCCTTTGAAACTCTCACAAAATCATCGTCAATCCACAGAATCATCCAAATCGATCCATTACTGTTTTGTTCTCTGTCTCTGCCTCTCTCTCTCTCTCTCTCTCTCTCTCTCTCTCTCCTCCTTACTTGCCCTTTGTTTAAATATGGAAGAAAATTTTTCCATGTCTCAAACAATCGAAAAGAACAATAGCAACACATCAAGAAAGAAAGAGAGAGAGAGAGAGAGAGAGAGAGAGAGGCGAGCGAGCGAGCGAGCGAACTCAAGCAAGCTAGTCTTTTTTTACCGAAAATCTTCACCGATCCTTCGAAATTATCGCACCAATAATTGGTCATTTAATTTGATTGTTTTTTTAGTGAAAATAAGAAGAACAAGAGAAGAAATAAAAAATGAGATGAAATTTTTCAAGGTTCACTCATCATAATATCATCAACGAAATCGAAATTTTTGCAACAAACGTTTGGCAAAAAAAAAATTTCAAAGAAAAAAAAAGAGCAAAACTCTTTGTTCGATGTTCCGATTCTCTCCACTTTCTCTCTCTCTCTCTCTCCATCTCTATGATGATTGTTCGAACATTTAATCGTTTTGATTTCTTTCGCGTAGAGATTCGCAATCGAAGCTCCTTAATTAGCGTTCATTTTCGATATTGACACTTTTGAAGTGTTAGAGATCTTCTCTCTCTCTCTCTCTCTCTCTCTCTCTCTCTCTCTCTCTCTCTCTCTCTCTGTTTTGGTTCCAAAAAAAATCCAAGTTTCAATTGTTTCATAATCTCAATGATGATGGGATCGATTCATTCAATCATTTTTTTTTTTTTTTGCTTTCGATCCAATGAAGATTGATCGATTTCCTCTCTCTCTCTCTCTCTCTCTCTCTTCATTTATGGCAATCTTCTCTCTGTAGCCTCTCTTCTGATCAGATCAAAATTGGAACAATTTGATTGAGAAGAGGATTACTTTATTGGATCTCCAAAAAAAAATCGCCAGATCATTATAGAAATAATTGTGATGTCGATGATGATGATAATAAGTAGTAATCGTGTTGATATGAAATTCAATCAAGATGATCCAAATCTTTTTTTTTTTTTTTGCTTAAAGAAAAAGTAGACTTTTCTAATCTTGAATATCTTCATCTTCTCACAAAGAAAATCTCAATTTAATTATCTCTACTATTTGCTTCGTTTTTTTTTCGATCCGAAAGAATCGCAAAGATTGCGAGATTGCAAAATATTTTGATAGGATCTAATTGAGTACAGTTATTGCTGAAGTTTTGTGTTCATTTCCTGGATTGTAATTAAATTTTCTTCTTCTTCTTCTTCTTCTTGATTGTCTTCTTCTTCTCTCGATTCATTGCGATTCAATGGAATCATACAATGAATAATTAATGGACACATTTTTCCCCCCATCATTCATCACATCAACATCATTGTTGCTCGATCTTTGCTCGAGTAAAAACGAAATAATTTGAATCTAAAAAAAAAATGAAAAAATTTCAACAATTCTTTTGTTCTCATTCTCCCTTCTTACAAAACATTAAGATTTGCAAAGATTAAACAAAAACAAACGACACAAAACAAAATTGTGATGATTCATTTCTCATTTCATTTCTCCTTTTCTTTTTTGGATTTTTGATACCAAAATCAAAGATCGTATCGAATCGAATCGAATCCAATTATTATATTGGAAAATTTTTTTTTTTAATTCTGTCAAATTGTCCAATTCAATTGATGGACATCAACAACTTATCAGCTTAAATTAAACTCAATCAAAATCTCAACGACTTCCTCTTCTTCGTCTGTCGGAAAAAAAAATATCCTAATTGTGTTGATGTGTTTTTGTTACGATTTTTGTTTCCGATAACGATGACGATCACAAACAACAAGGATAAAGAGAGAGAGAGAGAGAGAGAAAGTCTATCGAATTGTTTTCTATTGAATCGTAAAAAAGATTTTCTCCACTTTTTTAAGATCAAAATGATCATCGAGATTCTTTCTTCTTTCCAAAAAAAAAAAAAAAAAAAAACTTTCTGTTGAAAGAGTTGAATTTTTGCAATTTTTTTTTTTTTTTTTGAAAACTAATGAAAACTGAAAATGATCTCATCGTACACACCCCTCTTATTTTTTCCATTTTTTTGAATCTAATACTGTTTGTTTGTTTATTTATCTATCTTTTGTCCATTGTTGAGATTTCCATAAAGAAGAAAAAAGTGGAAGTGATGATACATTCAAGAAGAGAGGATAGGAAAAGATTTTTCGATTCAAATTTGATTTTGTTTTTTCTCTCTCTCGTTAAATTTGTTTATTCGATTTTTAAATCGAATGTTTTTTCTTTTTACTATTCTTCTCTCTTCAGAATCTAAAGTTGATCATCTTGATCATCTTGTTGATCCTCATAAAACGATGACAAAAAAAACTGCTTAAGATCCTCTCTCTCTCTCTCTCTCTTCCGCTTTTTATTTTGGATAAGAAGTGTTTTTTTCATAAATAAAATCCTCATCTCTGAATAACCGAATGAATAGCTTAGCTTAGCTTAGCTAGCTTGTTTTTTTGTTGTAGAAACCAGCAACACCTAACAAAACAAATAGAAACTCAAATAGACTCAACATTGCTGATTGTTTGATTGTCCGAGAGAATTAGAGAATAATGCTATGCAGTATTAAAATGCTCTAAATATTCGATGCTTAATCAATCAATCAATTAATCAATCGTATATAGGAACTTAATAACATTGTTTTTTTTACACTTTGGATTGATCGAAACAATCATTAGGAAGAAGGAGAGATGTTCGATAAATCGAACAGAAACACTGCCATAAAGAATCGACTTTCGAGGATAGTGAAGATGAGACCAGATTGAATTTGATTACTCATCTAACCATTGCGTAGCATCGAGATGAGACAGAGTGAGAAATCTCTCGTATCCGGAGGATTGAGAAACAAATAAAAAAAACCCTAGCTAATTTTTATGATTTTTTTTTATGAATGATGTCAATTGTCATCAGCTTCATTCATTTTTGGTTATTTTTATTTCATTTCAGTTCCGGTTGTCTCCTCTCTCTCTCTCTCTCTCTTCAATGTTGAAATCTCTTCACTAACTCATCGCATTCAATCAAACATTCTTGGATTCGGAATCGTTTGCTTTTTCTTCGTCTCTCGCATTTTTTTTTTTTTTTGCATTTTTTCAATTAAAAAATTTTCAAACTAATCTTTCACAAAGAACAAACTTCCCCTTTCTTGGAGAGCAGTTAGCAGATAATTGATTCGATGTTTTTTTTACGACTTCCCTCGCTCTCTCTCTCTCTCTCTCTCTCTCTCTCTCTCTCTCTCTCTCTCTCTCTCTCTCTCTCTCTCTCTTTTACATTACTCATATTTTAATTTCCCATTGGAAAAATTTCTAGGGATTTCTCTTCTTTAAGCCTCAATCTGAATTCTCCGAAGTAATTAGTTTTATTTGTTTGTTTGCTTTTTTTTTGTTCTTTTTTAGTATTCTAATTTCGAAAATCTAAGTACGGATTCTCTTGCACACTCTCGGTCTCTCGATAATACATCTTCGTACTGCTACGGTCGCGCTCTTTCTTGTCATCCTCTCTTGGTTGGAATTTTTTTTTCTTTTTCGCAAAACAAATTAAATTAAATTCTCTTCAAACGTTTTGCATCTTTTTTTTTTGTTTCGTTTCTTTAAGAAGTGAAACGAGAAACAAAGCATTCAAAATGACTCTCAACAATTGGTCTCATCATCAACATCATCCACATCTTCATCATCTTTCCCATTCTCATCATCTTGTCGCCGATCAAATGATCTATTCGATGGATCTGAATTGCTCATCACCGAGCCAAACTAGTCTGACTAGCTCGAATTCTTCCGCTTCCTCTACGTTTCCGACATCATCATCGTCATCGAATTTTCCAACGGAATTATTATCATCATCATCATCATCATCAATCACACCATTCTCATCATCATCGGTGTCGTCATCGGCAAGACCGACATCGACCGATCTCAATCATGAGCTACTCAATTACCAAGCTATTAATTCCTCTTGCCAACAAAGTGATGATAATAATGATCATCATCACCAGGATCATTATCAACCACAACATCAACAACAGCTACAGCACCAAAATCATCATTTTCGTTCCGATAGCATTAGTGGTCAATCAATCTCATCGTCCGATTGTCAATCGATTCAATCGGAATCGATTATGATGAGCTTTTTGGAGCGTAAATCGTATCGTCCGTTTCGATCGAATGAAGAATATTTGATCGCAATGAAAGAGGATCTTGCTGAATGGCTCAACACACTCTATGATCTAGATTTGAATAGTGAGAATTTTCTATCACGCTTAGAAAACGGTGTGATTCTGTGCCAACATGCTAATTCTGTGCTAAGAAAAGTGAAAGAATGGCGAATACAGAATAACAAAACTATCAAAAACGATTTCCCAAAATCGGCAACGAATTCATCGACGACGATCGCTTGCACTTTACCGAAAACCTCTCGAAACGTAGAGACAATGATGATGGTAACATCACCGCGTAGATCTTCATCTACAACGACCTCATCGACATCATTAATACCTCAACAATCATCATTATCATCAATCAATTCTTCATCAACGGGAATCTCTACAACATCGTCAACAACATCAACAGCATCATCATCATCATCTCAATCATCGTTATGGTGTTATATGGGAACAAACGAAACCGGTAATGCTTGTAATGGTTACGTTGATAACGTTTTCGTTGTCGATCGTCGTGATCTAGTGCCAATCAAATTAAATGCAACGCCTGGAACGTTTCAGGCTCGTGACAATGTCGCTAATTTTATCGAATGGTGCCGTCAGATCAATATCCATCAATGTCTTCTCTTCGAGACCGAAGATTTAGTCGCCCGAAAGAATGAGAAAAGTTTCATTCTCTGCTTACTGGAGGTTGCACGTTATGGAGCCAAATTTGGTATGAAACTTTTTTAGGGAAAACAGATTATGATGATTAAATTGAAAACTTTTTTTTTTCTTTTTTAATTTCATTTTAACTATAATCTTTTTTTTCTTTTTTTTTTGATGGAAACACAAATTTTTTTTTTGATGTGTAGGTGTTTTAGCTCCAACATTGGTGCAATTCGAACAAGAAATCGATCGCGAAATCGAGAATGATAATCAACGAAAACGATTGAATGGCAATCGTTTCGATGATGACAATGATCGAGAACGCTTATTAAATGGACATTTGTTGATAGATTCCAGAGATGATGTTGATGAAGGTGATGATGATGGAATCAATGATGAACCTCAACAACAGATAACCAATAATGATCTCGAATCTTTACATGAAAAGGTTTTTAGTGTCATTGGGAATCAATTTCAATATTATTACTTTTATTATTTTTTCGTTTAAAATCAAGGTTGTGAATCTATTGTCTCGATGTACATGTCCGGTACAATTCTTTTTGGAACATCTATCAGAAGGAAAATATCGAATCGGTGATACAAGAACATTGATTTTTGTTCGAGTAAGTTTTATCCGAATTTATCAAGAGAAACATTCGGCGAAAAAAAAATCCGCATAATTCTTATTTGTTTAGAATTAGAGCCCGAATATGACTTTCTATGACTTAGGGCTCTGGAGGCGAGAATTTTTTGACCTCCAAATTGAAGAACTCCATTTCGATCGATTCGAATGCGATTCGATTTAAAGCTGGATTAAAAGCCAGAGATAAAAATTGAATCCCTAGGGTCCCAAGTTTCATTCTTTCCCCCTCCGTCTTGATTCTTGTTTCTATTGCTAGAGCAAAGAGGTGTGTTTCGGTTTCGAAACGTTCCAGAAATTCGAAATTGTTTTTTTTTCCTCCGTTGACTATCGTTTCGAATTTATTTTTTTATTCCCTACAAAAAAATTTGACCATTTTTAATTTGCTCGATGAGGAGTGGAGGAGAGAGAGAGAGAGAGAAGGAGAAAATCTCGATGATATTTTTTTCAATATTAGTAACCGAACATTGAAAAAAAAATTAATATCTCTCTCTCTCTCAATCAGTTAGCCTAGAGCTTATTGCTAATACTTTTTGTTTGTTTTACAAAGATTTGAAACAAAAAAAAAAGAAAAATTTCTTTCAAATTTGGAACGAAAATTGTTTCTTTCTTTCCATCCAATTCAATTGCCATCTTTACAGTGAAATAACCTAGTGAAATATATAGAGACAGTGATTGTTTATGATATGATAGTATTTCACATTGGATATAATCACCATTGATCGATCCGTGTGATTTGAAATCCGTTTTCCGTTTTTCCTATTTAGATCCATTCTTATTTGGAAAAAAATTTTTTTTCTCTAATACTTTCTTTCTAATTTCAATTCAGATCTTACGCAATCATGTTATGGTACGCGTTGGTGGTGGATGGTAAGTGACAAGCACTGATCTTTTTTCTCTTTTTTTTTTTATTTTTTGATTGCCAATTTTTCTCCTTACAATCATCCATTTCGTTTCGAGATCTAACAAAAATCAATTTTGTATCAAATTGAATCTCTTGATCGATTTACTTTTTTTTTTCTTTTCGCCCTCAAAATTAGCTTAGAATCGTTGAAATAAATCTTATTTCTCTCTTTCTTTCCTCTTTTTGATAATTTTGAATGTGAAACAAGCAGAAACAGATGCTGCGCCATCTGTAACATATCGGCGATAGTCTCGATGCGAATAAATTTCCTGGCGCGATTTGAGAATAGCTCTAGATTTCCGTTTAGATTTCCTGTTTCTATTCTGTACGAATCGTTAACATTCTTATTTCTTCAATTAATTTAGGGATACATTGGAGCATTATCTTGAAAAACATGATCCTTGTCGATGTCGTTTTGGTGAGTGTTCTACTTTTGAAATCCGCTAATTGAAAAATCTCACCTGATTGTTTGGATTTTTTTTTCAAAATCTAGGCCATCATCGATTGCATAATTCATCTCGTGTCTCGTTGCAATCTTTTCAATCGAATCTTAATTTTTCACAACTCAATCATAATGGTCATCATCTTAACGGTTCCAATCATCAATCTCCAAGTCTAGTGCAAAACCATCATTCGAAGAAACCGATAACAGTTCAGGTCACTGTCAATAGGTTGGTATCATTAACCTTCTCAATCTCAAATTTCGTGGATCGGCTTTAGAATCAAAATCACTAATTCATTTTTATTCACAGATCTAATCCACAAAGTGAACGATCAAATAAAACAAAACAAGTGAGCAAATCAAAATTCACCGATAGCTCATCATTGTCGTCGCTGATGAATACGAATGATTCTTCTTTTTTGTCATCGATGTCTTCATCATCATCATCATCTTCGGCTACACTTTCGAATGATTTCAATAGCCACTCTTTAGGGATGTTAAAAACACCTCAGAAAATTTGTAACATCGAGCGATCCAAAAATGCATATCAGCAATCATCGTTACTTCTTGATGGAAATGATCGAGAAAATTCCGCATCAAATGACTCTTTCACAACAGATTCGCCGACAACATCTCCATTGTTGAATGAGAAAATGCCATCACTTTTGACGAAAAATGGCCTCCAAGATCCTCATGATCTTTCTTTTCATTCGATGAGCAACACGTTCGTTGTACCAGATCGCAACAACAACATCAAAGGATTGATCAATCAAAATAATACTAACTCGTTGTCGACAAAGACGGGCAAGCGTTCGAATGAAATACAGCCTCCGGCATCATCGATATCATCTGCATCCTCAATGGTTCCATCATCAATGCCTCGGAATCGAAAATCATCATCCTCTGTCGGACCGTCGATGAATGAATCTAGGATACCTAGATCGAGAATTCCTACTCCTAAAACAGCTACATCAACGATAGCTAAGATGACACCATCGAACAGAATACCATCATCGACGCTCACTAGTGCACATAAAATTAAATCTACCTCTGTTTGTTCGCTAGCGATCAGCGGTGGTAATCGAATTCCGGCACTCAATCACAATTCATCGCCATCTAGAACTGCCAACCAATTCAAATCTGATTCATTGCGAAAAACGAATCATCAACATCATCATTCTAGCCAAAATTTAATCGATTCTAATCAAACACCAATTAGATTATCATCTTCGACAACATCGAAATCTCCATCATATTATTCTCGAACGCGAGAATCGAAATCAAGACAAAAACTTAATAGATCAACAATCGATTTGATTCATACCGATTATTGTGATAATAGATCATTTGATAGATCTCCATCAGTCTGTGATGATGATGATGATCATCATCAGTACGATTATGATCGAGGCAATCATCATCAAAATGGTGTAAAAGAACAGCAGCTAGCGGCGAATAAATCGACACAATCATCATACATATTATCATCATCATCATCTGGTTTGTCTAGCAAACGAAAAATCGGCAGTAATCTTCCAAGAGCTAAATCTACCACTTTGATTGCATCATTATCAACCAATAATCAATCAAACACTAATGATGGTATTATTAGCAATAACAATTGCAAAAGTAAAAGTATTAATCAATCTAGTGGAAAACAGCCGCCACATCCACAGCAGCCGCGTTTATCGAATTCTACCAGAAATCCTGTTAGATTGCCTTCACAAGCATCATCATCATCATCATCATCAACATCATCGAATCGTTACATACACGATCCAACGAATCAATCGAAAACTCGATCGATAGAGAGAGGCCGACATCAAGGAAGTATCACTAGTCTAAATTCAATTGGATCGACGGAAGGTACCGGAACTGCCTCATCAAATGGATCATTGAATGAATCCAACGTTGCGATCAATACGAATAACAATAAATCAATCGCTACTAGTGAAGAAACATTGAAGCAAACAAAATTGTTGTCTAGATCGGAACAAAATAAGGAAACGAAATTCGATGTTTATCACCATCATCATCATCAACGACAACAGCTCAATGATTTTGATCTGAATAGAATGCGAATCAAATCATCGTCATCCACATCCTCATCACCTAGTACTGCTTTGGTAGAGATTCGTTCTTGGTTGGATCAATAAATTCGATCAAAAATAGATCAAATCAAAAATAGAATTTTTTCTACAACAAAATCAAATCCAAATCGATGCCTTAATTAAAAATTATCCTTTTTTTTAATCTCAATTTTTTCACAATCGAAATAATAATTGTTAATTTTTGATTCTGTTATCTGCTCTATCTGTAAAATCTTCTTTTCGATTGATTTGTATCAAAAAAAAAAAAATTGAGAACAAAATTTGTATCGAAATCGAAAATGTTTTAGCTTTTTCTTCTTTGAAATCTTCGATTCGGATTGAATCAAAAAATACCTAAATTTTTTCCATTTTACTATTTTGTTAATTGGATTTTTCGAATTTTTTTTTATTCTTTTCTAAATATTTAGTTTTCAATTGTGGCTATTTTTGTACAGAATTAAATTAAATTTCTAAGAACTATTTTCATAACTCTTCAATCCTTTTCATACCCTTGAAGCTTTTTGAATTATCTGGCTTTATTGGAACAACAAATTCTTATTGAATGTCTCATTGAATTATGATTGTCAAAATCCAACAATTGTAGATGAAGAATTGTATTCGTTGAGAAAGCAAAAAAAAAAAAAAAAAAGAATAAAATAAAATTTGAAAAAAAAATATTTTTGATCCCTTTTTTATCGTTTGATTACTTTCATACCTCCTATCCAATTGATAATAGACTTAACTGTTTTATTATAATTTTCTAATTGAGACTTTAAATTTCAACATTGATAGCATCACTTGACCCTCAAATGAGAGAGAGAGAGAGAGAGAGAGAGAGAAAGAATAGAATCTAGACTAAGAGACCGAGAGGATCGATCTTATCCTAACAATCTATTCTATGAGACCGTGCAGAGATGTCGATCGTAGGTGTTCATCAGATTCGAAAGCGATCCAGAATTCACAAAGAAAAAAAAAAGAAAGATATTAACAAATGAATCAAAGAATGAAAAAAAAAAATTCTCTTTCACCTTCATTCATCTCATCGAACAATACTCAAGAACTTAAGAAACAATTAATTTTATGAACGAAACAAGGCCTAGAGAGAGATAGAGAAGAGTAACTCTATTATGATCTCGATCGTCAATGGTATTGTTGTAGCGTGTTTCGATGAATGAAGAGTTATGAAATTCATTATGAATTATGTAAGCAGATGAATGACTGATACCTATCGCAATCCATTCAATATTGAGAGTTTTTTTAATTCTCTCTCTCTCTCTCTACTTTATTCTCTCTTCAGTGGAAAACTTAGAGTATATTCAATCAAAATCTTCATTCTTATTGGATCGATCGAATATCTGCTGAGATCTTTGTTGAAACTAAAATAAGATTTCCGATTCAATTTTGCTCTTTCTCTAGCCCTTACATCTAGACCGTATGCCTTGAATTGTTTCGTAACGAAGAGAATAGCTATCTGCGTTTTGTATTTTTCGTTTTTTTTTTTATTTCGCCAACGAAATCGAATGAAATTAAATTGATTAAAACAATCTGAAATGGGGTAATGAAAAAATTAAGAATCCGCGTTACCATATCCATTTTTTGAATCTCACATACTGTACAATCCTAGACTCTAGGTTCTAAAATATTCATTCTAACCACCTAACCTAACCTGACCTAAGCTAATCTTTTTTTTTATTTTATTTTATTTTATCGTAATTTTAATTTCCGATCCCAAACAGATTGTTATATGTGCGATTTTCGCTTTTTCAAAATTCAACAAACACAAACAATTCTCTTGTAGTAAGAGATTCAGATTGATAAAAGAATATTCTATAAGAGTCTGTTTATGTCTATTTTGTGTGAGAGTGTGTGTCTGTGTGTGAATGAATGTTGAGGTTAAATTGTTATTGTGTGGACAGTTTAATGAAGATTGAGAGAAACACCGAAATCTCGATCAAGAGACTCTTCTTCTCTCTCTCTCTCTCTCTCTCTTTCGCTGTTTGAATTAGAATTAAATCGAGAGAATTGAATAATTTCACAATTATATACAAGCGATAGAGTTTGGATCATTTGTGATGCTGTTAAAGAAGAAGAACGACGATGATGATGATGATGATGATGATCTTGTTTGTGATATGTCTATGTTGGCCTCAACAGAAACTCACACAGACACACACAGACATACAGTTGTTCGTTTTTTGTTCTCTGTTCGATGTTGTCTATGTTCTCTCTCTCTCTCTCTCTCTTTCTCTTTCTCTTTAGCTTTCGGTATTCGCTACAATATTGTTCTTCGGTGTTTGTGTGTTAAACACAGAAATGAAGATTAAGAAGAAGAAGAAGAAGAACTAAAAAAAAAAATTTGTTCAAGAGCAATATATTTTCTCGTTGCCTTTTTTTTTGGTTTTTTTTTCCTTCTCTTCTCTTAATTTTATGATGATTGGGCATACAGGTTTCCGAAGCTTTTT
Source organism: Sarcoptes scabiei (assembly GCA_020844145.1). Lineage (NCBI taxonomy): Eukaryota > Metazoa > Arthropoda > Arachnida > Sarcoptiformes > Sarcoptidae > Sarcoptes > Sarcoptes scabiei. Next base: position 899,386 of record CP080482.1, on the reverse strand, counting down.
ATATCTTTTCTCTCTCTCTCTCTCTCTCCAGAACCTATGCTCTTCTATCCGAAAGCGAGCGAAAAGATAAGACATAGAAACACCGAAAAAGAAAGAGAGAGAGAGAGAGAGAGGAAAAGAGAAGAACAGTGAAAAGTCCATAATAATATTCCCTGGGAGAAAGAGGTTTCCGAACTGGCAGAAATAGCACACTCCCGTTTTCCTCCCTAAGAAATGTCGTTTCGACACTTCGAGAGAAAACTCAAATGAGTCTAGTTTGGGATCCTTAAAGGTTTTGAATGATGATAACAGCAGCAACAGCAACAACAACGACAACAACAATCCTCAACATCATCTTTGTGTTAAGCTTATATGCTATGGTCTTGATTGAATAGAATGCTGACGAATGAGAAAAAGAAAACTACGGATCAATGGAAATAAATTGCAAAATTTTTTTCCTCTCCTTCTGATGTAGCAGTTAATTTTTGATAAAAGTTTTCAGATGAATCCAACATTGATGAGAACGAAAGAGAGAGAGAGAGAGAGAGGGGGAGAGAACTTTAAAACTCGATTCGATTCGAATTTTCCTCCTTCATACCAGTCTCTCTCCCTCTCTCTCTCTCCCTCTTCAATCATAAATCCATTTCTATTTGCATTCCATTTCCAGCATTATTCCTCTCTGATTGCAATTATATTGCAACATCATAGTCTAAAAAAAAAAAAAATCTTCGATATCCAATACCACTACAACAAACAAAGAAAGAGTATTCAAAGATTAAAAAATCCACAAGAATCTAGTGGAACGATCAATCTGTAAGATAAGATTAAGTTCAAGAGAAAAATCATAATTTCACTCCTCTTTCTTCTCATTCTAGTGGATTTTTTTCTCCCCTTTGATATCTGAAAAAATTATTTTTAGCTAACCTATGTTCGATTTTTTTTTCTCTCTCTATCTCTCATCCAAATTGTTCATTATTTCACTGCATCGAATGTTAGCATTGATCTTCGAGGATTCATGCAGACACGCATACATGTTGTCACTTTATCATCTCTCCACACAGGTAGTGGAACAAGATTGCTCTAGGATGAACATTTCTTTCTGTATCTGTTTAATGAAAAACTGTTTCTCGTTGTAGCCCCCTTTTTTGGCATTTCTCTCTCTCTCTCTCTCTCTCTCTCTCTAGTTCTGAGAAGGATTCTCAAAAGTTTCGGAAAATCTAGGGAACAACAACAGCGAATAAAAAAAAAACAACAAAAAAACGGCAGCCAAACAGATCGAAACATTGGTGTATGTTGCTGGTATGGAAAAGTTTAAACACATCAAAAAGAGTCTAAAAGTTCTCTTCGTACTCGTTGCATTATTCTCTTCACGAATGCAACCATCTAGCATTCCAGCATTATATAGCTCTCTCTCTCTCTCTCTCTCTCTCTCTCTCTCTGTCTAATTTTTTCTAAGGTCCTTACAACACCCTCATTATGTTTGTAAGAAGTTGAGCAGCGAACGAGAGAGATAACGATTGGAATGGACCAATGTTTTACTTCGTTTCAATCAATGAGCGAGCGAATGAGTGAGTGAGTAAAGTAAGTGAGGTTTACGAGTGAATACATCTCACTCGTACACCTAGCGATCTTGCGAAAGATGAAAAAATCACTCAATGCTTTAGTATCGTACGAAAAAAAAAGAAATGCTAATGGATCGTTTTGATTCAATCAAACATGCTTCTGCTTCTATTTTTTCTTCCCTGCAGAACTCTCTCTCTCTCTCTCTGTTTGATTCTTTTGCTACATACGCAAATTATTGTTGCCCATTTTATCTCTCTCTCTCTCTCTCTTTCGTTATTTTCTCCCCACAATTAGATCCCAACAATATCATTCTTTCCATCTTTGTTCCAGTCTCATTGAATCACATTTTTCCTAATAATTTCTCTCTCTCTTTCTTTTACCGAGGCTTTACTCAATACTGCAATCCATCGGTTTGTTATCCTCGAAACCATCAACATCATCGACGTTTTTCGTCGTTTTCGTTGTCGTTGTCGTCGTCGTCGTCGTCGTCTTCATCGTCGTAGTCGTTGATGATTATGATATTAGGTTTGGCTTGGTTAGTCTTCAGTTGGCCACCGAGGCATCGGTACGTTTCCATTCTATCTGTGTGTGTGTGTGTGTTTTTTTTTTGATGTGTTTGTCTGTGTATTTTATTTGTTTGTTTGTTTTCTCTGGTTATTTTGTTATCTCTCTCACTCTCTTTCTCGGTTATTTATTGCTATCCTAGCCATATTATTATTATTATTTCTTCGTTCTCGCTCATTATATTTTTTTTTTGTTTCTTAACAAATTTTTCACACCAATTCCATAGAATTTCGGTTCTATTCGGTTCTATGTTTATCGAACGATGGATCCAAACACCAACAACGATATCGATAACAACAACAGAAGCAACGGATTCAAAGATTGAAAAAAAAATCAAAAAAAAAAAAAAAGAAAATTAATTCTTTTGTTTCGAGAGAATCTTTGTTACTTTAAAATTGAAAAGTATCCCGGTTAGTTTTTTTCCCCCTGATTGATTCGATTGAAACAAAACAAAACAAACCACAAAACATTCTCGATTATATTCTTCATTCTTCCGACAATAAAGAAATCTCGATTCTTTTTCTTTGGTTCGATTCGGTTTGGTTTGATTTGGTTTAGTTTGCGATTAGGATTGTTTTGGTTCGATAAAATTCTTCTTTTCTTTCCCCCCCTACAATCATTCGCCTTTCTCTAATTTTACGCTCGCATTAGTTTCTGTTTTTCGATCCTAAATCGAAAAACAAGATCTTTTTCTCTCTCTCTCTCTTGCGATTCGAAACGGATCATCGACATTGTGTGTGTATCTGTGTCTGTGTTATCATCTTCCTGATCTGAAATATTGTTCCGATTTTGTAGCCATCAACAATCGCCATCGAACCCAAATACGCCAACCAATAAGTTGAAAATTCTTGGATTGTGCTACTCTTCTTCGTTTTTTGGTTTTTTGTTTTTTTTTTTTCGTTTTTTTTTTTTTTTTGTATCCAATTCGAAAACAGAAAAAGTAAAATTGGGTACCAAAAAATTAGAAAATCATCAAACGATCGATTCGAATCTTGATTAATGAATGATTCAAAATCACATTGAAGATCTTAACATGCAAGTTAGGATACTTTGTTAAATCCAAATCAAAACCTAGCTATCTTAACCTTGTTTTTTAATCGAAATTGTTTGTCCAAATCGATCCAAACCAATCGATGCATAGAATTTGATTCCGGTTTCTTTTCTCTCTCTCTCTCTGCTCCAATAGTCCAATTACTTTTTCAACAACGAATCATAATAACATAGAGATTATAAATTTTGGCGATATAAAAATTCTAAAACTAAATTATTTCGAAAACAAATTCATCGATTTTTTTGAATCAGATTAATAATAATTGTTTTTTTCTTTCTTTTTTTCTTTATTTTTTTTCTCTCGTTTTTGTTTCATTTTCCATAATCCAATCGATCTTCACCACTCTCACTTCTGCAGAGACGTTCGAGGCATATTCGATAAGCTAATTGTGTGATAGAAGTAAATTCTATCGCGAAGTACTGGAATCGAATAAAATCGATCGGAATAATCTATTCGAGATCTATTTGAATCCATATCTCTCTCTCTCTCTCTTCTCTCCTCTCCTCTTTCGTTAATAGATTTGATTGTGTTTTTGTTGTAGTGTTGCAAAAATTAATGAATATCTACGGAGAGAAAAAAAAATTTCTTTCAATATCAATTTGCTACAAAGGTATCACTCGGAAATCTATCACATCGGATCGTATCGTTTCGGATCTCTCTAATTCACAACAATTCTCGATCAAATACTATTCTTTTTTCACCATTCTTTTCATCGAGCTATAATTCCAAAGATCATCTTCATCATCATCATCGAGAAAAGATTATCCCTTTTTGATCAATCAGTGTTAATTGAATTCTTAAGAATTCTATCGCGCGTCTATTGTTTGAATGTCTTTCAATGTCAATCGTTGCCGTCGATCTTAAAGTGGTTCTTTTTTTCTTCTTCATTCTTCATTCTGGTCAAAGTGTAAATTCTTCTCTCTCTCTCTCTCTCTCTCTCTCTCTCTCTCTTTCTCTCACTGTTTTTAGTATTTTTTTTGTGAAAACAAATTACTAGATCTATTCAAAATCATTAATCTGATTAACTTCTTCATCACTCGTATTGCTCTATCTTGTTCGTTGCTTATTACGTACGTTTCGTTACCGTTCGTTAGATTTTGTTACCTTTTTTTTTTTTTTTATTTTTTGGTCGATTCTAGCGCGCGGTAAAAAAATTAAAGTTCATTTACTCTTCTCTCTCTCTCTCTCTGTCTCTCTCTCTCTCTCTCTCTCTCTCTCTACATCGAAAAGACTTTCGATCGATTGATTCGGAGCTCAAATCTACAAATCCTTTTCTTCGAGAGAGAATCGCTTTTCTAATTTACACACAAGCACTCTCTCTCTCTCTCTCTCTCTGATCGGATTCAGGAAGGAAAGATCTAATACCTTTCACTTTGATCATAATCAATTATGTTCTCGTCTTTCTTGTTCGTTTGTTAACTAATCATTCATTATCGAGAAAGAGAGAGAGAGAGAGAGTGAGAGAGAGCAAAAATATCAATACTAAAGACATATCTCGAAAGAATTACGAGCACAAACTGATTTGATTTGATTAAAACATCATCACATCATCTTCATCTTCGATCGATCGATCTTTTTTCTCTCTCTCTCTCTCTCACATCGGCAATCAGTTTGTTTCTCGTCAAAAGAAAAAAAAAAACATCGAAAGAAACACATACAGACACAGACACAGACACACAGATATTCATTCATTCTTGTTCGAAACGTTTTTAATTGATTCACCGATTTTCTTGATTAAGAAATTGGGCGCTTTTGAAATTTCCATTCCAAAGTTTTAATGTTTTGTTTTTTTTTCGATTGGGTGATCGAAAAAGCTGAGAAGAGAAAACAAAAAACGAATCAGTGTTTCAATTCAAAGAGAATATTCAATTCAGAGCTATTCTTCTTTGTCTTCTTCTTCTTCTTTGTCTTCTTCTTCTTCTTTTTTTTTCTCTCTTGTTTCGTTCAAAACAAAAATCAATTTTCGAAAAAACAAAAAAAATCTATCGAAACGATATCGAATGAAGCTGAATCGAAAACATTATCGAAACGTTATTTTCTATTCGAATTAATCTTAATCGAACGGAATCTTTCTATCCAAAAGAAAAAAGTCCACATCGATCGAAATGATTTGAATGGAGACTAACGCCTTGAAACACTTTCATCATCAATCACAGCAACAATCAAAATTCAATAATTCTCATCTTCATCATCATCAACAACAACAACATCAACACCAACATCATCATCATCAACATCAAACAGCAAATAATAATGCCAATTCTAACACTCAACAATTGACGAATCAATTTCATTCCAATCTAATCAATAATACTAATCTAACGAATAGTTATCTTAATTTTAATTTCACACAATCGAATCAAAACGAAATTGATTTGATCAATTCGAATCGGAAATTTTTTCCCGCAAACCTCACCGCCACCAATCATCATCATCATCATCATCATCAAAACAATAATAGTGATAATAGATTTCTATCGACAATTACATCGAATTCTTCCATCATTTCGCCATCAACCATAGGCAGTGTTCAATCATCGATCGTTTGCAAACCGATTCCAACAACGGCTCCAATCACATCGATTCAACAGAATGCCACCATTAATAGTAGCCACAAGAACTTCGCTAACAATATTAATTTTCAAAGTTATACCAATTTGAATAGCTCAAGCAATAGCATCAGTAATAATAATTCTAATCAACGTAACGCAACGAATGGAATCAATAATGCTGTTGTAGGCCAACCAGCCTCGACGGCAACATCAGCAACGATTAATGCGACCAAAATCAAACCTATTGCTGCATTTCCTTTGCTTTTATCAAGCATCGAATCTGGTCAGCAGCAACAGCAAAATTTTGGTTCTAATGTTTCCAATTCAATATTCAAAAGGCCTTTTCAGACAACTGTGCAACAAATCAATGGATCATTAAATCAACGTTCAAATGGTCCCAAAAGTAAATGATTTTTTAATATTCTCTTAGTTTTCTTTTGCCTATCATTAAATTCGATTTTGCTATTTTGATGAATATTTTAATTTCTGATACATCTTTGTTTTTTGTTTTTTTTTTTTTTTTTTTGATCTTTTGATCTTTTGATCTTTTTTTTGTTCGTAGGTGATAAAATCAAATCAAAGAGTAAAGAGACGACAAAAGTATCTGGTAAAGATTCTTCATCGTCCAAAAGTAGAAGCAACGGTTCTAACAGTGCGACGGCATCGAAATCGATCTCTGTGGTGAAATCCTCTTCCTCGTCTTCAGGTTCGAATCATCTTAATCATCATTCTCATCATTTGCTCGATCAAAATGGTACCATCGTACCGACGAACAATCTCAAAAATGGTCTAGTGAATGGTCGCGATGGATGTTTTAGTAGGGAGAATTCTTCCTCCGTTACACCGGTGTCATTGTTCAAAAACAAAAGCAATTTTAGTAATTTTCCATCAAGTGATGATCGAAATAGAACATTGCCTTATATGAAAAATGTGAATTTAGGTTCTGGTTCGAACGATCCAATCATAGGATTGTCGAATTCATTCAATTCGACTCATCCGAATCCAGCGTTCTCTACAAACAGTCAAACCACGGCATCATCTTTCCAGCATCATCTAGCTGGTAAGAATGTAGATTCAACGACTTCAACACTTTTTCTCAATCATCATCGATCTAATCTGAATCCAAGTGGCCAATGCAATGTTTCATTCAACAACAACAACCACAATGGTGATCAATTGCTATTTCAATCAAGGACAGGTGTTGGATCGACATCGATCAATTCGGATGCTATCGCATCCATAGTGAAATCGACATCGAATTGTGCCAATAATTTTGACAATCATCATCTTCTCTACACTCGTAGAGGTGATTTCATCGCAAACTCCTCCTCTTCTCTTGATAGGCCTCAGCTTGATGGGGAGAAAAATCTTAGTGATGGTGTTGTTGTCTCTAATAATAGTAATAATTTATTTGTTCTAAACAATCGAAAATTAGCATCGTTTCCTTTATTGGCTACAACATCTTCATCGTCATCATCGATTACGAATACGAGCGCTGTTGATGGTCAAGTATCGAAATCGATACATGAACTAAATGGTCATTCAAATGAGCTATTCAATGCGAATAAAACTAAACCGATTCTGTTCAAAATTTTCAAAGAGAAAGCTAAAGCTAGCAAAAGCTCGAACGGTGACAAATCCACAACGATAATAGGTCTTAGTGGTAAGGAAAAAGTGAATAATACTAATAGCAATCTAAATTCGAATGGTAAAACTCAATCTAAATCAGTGAAACCTGTTCTATCTTCGAGTAAAATTTCGAAAAGAAGTAAGAAAACATCTGAACCGAATTCCGCAATCAAAACGAAATCTCGCAAAAAATCATCAAAATTCTCTTCATTGCCGGCGGCATCATCGGCATCAATCTCATCATCATCATCATCTTCACCTTCAACATCATCTACGATTTTGAATAGATGTAAATTATCTTTATCACCACCATCGCAACCACCGCCACCTTCCTCTTCATCTCTATCTTTATCTTCATTACCATCATCTTCGGTATCGGCTTTCACGAAGCCAACGTCCACGGCCATTAATCGTTTGATTGTTGATGGTGGTGGTGGTGGCGGTGGTGGTTTAGTTAATCATAAATCTTCAAACCATTGTCAACAGGAAATTCAAATCGAAAAGAATTGTACGATAAATTCATCATCCTCAACATCATCATCGTCAACGTTTCATTTGAAACAGCAACAACAAAATCATCATCACTATCAAAACAATGCAACATCGGTTCGGATCGAATCCGATCGAAATATCGAAACGATTAACAGTGATCAAAAATGTTTCGTCGATCCATCCGATCGATCTCTTCTATTCGATTCGATCAGACCGATCAAAGAGATTTTCTACACCGAATATTTAATAGATAATTTTGCTCTACAAGTATTCTCGAATGAAAACGATCTCATGGTAAGTTTTCGATGTTTTGAAAAATGTAACAACAGAATCACATCACATCACATTACATTACATTACGTTTCGTATCCGAATGAATTCGAATGAAATTCGATGCTAAAAATAAAAATTTTTTTTTCTTCCTTCATCAGAACGAACCAAAAGAAAGAAGAAAAAAAATTCAGATAAAATAAATAAACAAATTGAATAAAATAAACAAACAATTACTTTTTTTTTCTTATTTTATTTTATCTTATATTATTATTAGTCTCTTTTTTTTTTTTTTTTTTTTTGATTTTTGATTTTTGACTTTTAATGGCCTATAAATTGATTTTGATTTGGAAATCTTTTAGTTCGATTGCTTCGATCTTCGAGCTTGTTTTCAATATGGTAGCGAATCGAGGTTTTTTGTAGTGAATTTTTTTTTTTTGGAGCGAAAAATTTTTAAAAAAATTTTTTCAATCTTAATTTTGACAGTTTCATTCTGAATAGCTCTTTTTTTTTTTTAGTCTATCTTAGTCTTCCGCTTAGAATCTTTTTTTTTTTCTCTCTCTCTCTCTCTCCTTCTCTACGATTTTCGATTCGAATTGGCCTAAAAACATTTTTCAAGTACCCCATCACCTAGCAATCATCTTCACGTTTGAAAGATTCTGGTGAGAGGGAAAAAGAGAGAGAGAGAGAGAGAGAGAGAGAGAGAGAGAGAGAGAGAATCTTCTCTAATCAAAACATCTCATTTGAAAATTTATTTTCAAAAAAAAAAATAAAATAAAATAAATAAATAAAAAATAAAAAACAAAAGCAAAATCCAAAATCCAGAACGATTAGCTTATAATCGTTTTTGTTTCGAAACAAATTTAGGTTTAGATTTCTCTTATCTTTCTACAATTTTTTTTTTCTCTCCTACTCTCATAATCTCTTTTTGAATTTAATGAGTGTTTTTTTGTTGTTTTTTTTTTTTGCTGTTTTTATTGTTTAGATTCAATAGAAACGAAAAACTTCCAAATCTTTTCAGAATTAAATCGATTCTAAGATTTCTTGGTGTAGCGTAAAATAAATTCGTAAGATTTAATGTCTCAAAAAATGTATCGCTTTCGCTCTCTCTCTCGCTTAATGAAACTTTTTTTCTCGTAGTGAATAGAATCAAATTTGTATTACAAGTGAATAAAGGTTTCGCAAAAAAGTATTACTGTTGCTATTATTATCATAATCGACTTGCAAAACGATGCGATAGATGTTCCGTAAATTATTGATGAATTAGCTAGTTAGGTTAGAGAGAGAGAGAGAGAGAGATTTTAAAGTTAGAGTTCACATTAGTTTAGAGATTTCGATGCCCTATTGAAAACTTAAATTCAAATTTCTTCTAGGAATCAAAAAAAAAAAAAAAATTCCTACAATTTGTTTGGTAATTTCGCATCTCATTTGAAAGTTATTATTGCATATCGAAGAAAAGAATGGAAAATTTTTTTTTTCAAACTCTCTATAAAATTCTTGGTGTGGAGAAAAAAAAATTGACACGTTCCAAAAGAATAGACCATTCCATGTGGGTGTGTCACAATATGGTACCCTCTCTGTCTTAAGCTTCCTTTTTGAACAAAATCACTAGAGTCTAGACATTATTATCTTCTTTTCTTCGACGTTCTGGGACTTAGGCAAGGAGAAAAAAAAAATATGAAAATTAATGGATCATCACCATCATGATCGAGACCGAGAATCTGTTTCTCCGCTAGCTAGGAATCACAGAAAAAAAATGAGTGAGAAAGAGAGAGAGAGAGAGAGAGAGAGAGAGAGAGAGAGAGAGAGAATGTGAAAAAAAAAGGGTCTTGGAGACTCAATCACTGGAATGGTTGGGAGTATTATTTTTTGAAATTTTTCAAAATACCAAAATCAATGTTAAGATTTGAGATTTTTTTTCGAAAAAAAAACTTCCGACTCTTCAAAATTTGTTTCCTAGTTTCTAGTTTGATTAAAACTATTCTTTATTCGATTTTATGCTATTGATTTATTTATCTTTGTCCATCTTAATTTTATTTAAATTTTTTTTTTTTTTTTTGACAATATTTAGACAAATTTAATCTTTTTTTTTTTTTTGGTACTCCTGGGTCCGAAGAGCCATATTCGAATAATTATTTTATTATGGCGTTTTGACGTTTTTTTTCATTGTTGTGATATTCTTTCTCTCTCTCTCTCTCTCTCTCTCTCTCTCTTAGGGTCTCACATTAACCGTTACCCGAATCTCTTCAATCATCGAGAGAGAAGCTGAAACGCTAGAATCGAATCGATAGAGAGAGAGAGAAAAAGAGAGAGAGCGAATAAGGAATAAGATGATGCTGTGATGTGTTGTGTAGCTCTCGATGCCAACCAAACCGAGAGAGAGAGAGAGAGAGAGATGAAAAGAGCCCAATATAGAGTATGGGTCCCGGAATGTTCGAGAATCACTGTGAACGAGGAAAAAGAGAGAATAAACAGAGAGAGAGAGAGAGAGATAGGGGGGAAGAGAGATATCGAAGAATGGCAAAGAGAAATGTATTGTTTTTTTTTTTTGATCTCTTACGGTTAGTGTTCTTTCCCCCCCACCCATATTTTCTCAAAAAAAAAAAAAAAAAGAAAGCGAACAAAAATGTTCCATCAGAATTGAATTCTCTACCTCGCTTCTTTGGTCTCTCTATCCATATTTTTTTTTTTTTTTTGGTTTCTTTTCATCAGAATTTTTTTTTCGATAGTCTTCTTCGTCGAAGTTATTCTTTTTTTTTTCTCGTTTCCCCCTCATTTACTTTGTTCATAGTTGTTTCTTCTTCACTATGTGTTGTTAACTATGTTTTATATCTTCTTGTTGTTTAAGTTTTGGATTTTTTTTTCGTCTCAATTTTTCATCCCCTCCCTTCTCAGACACACACACACACACATGTCGAAGATACAAAATATCGAAAGATCCAAACAAACGGCATACGGCGCTAAATATCTCAAAAGTGTTTTGTTTCGCTTTTCCTTTTCCTCTTCGATCTCGAAATCCTCTCTCTCACTCTCTCTCTCTCTCTTGATGTGTGGAGAGAAAGAATCCTAATCCTAAAGTTTATTATTTTTCAATATTATCCCTATTATCTCTATTCTCTCTCTCTCTCTCTCTCTCTCTCTCTCTCTCTCTCTCTCTCTCTCTCTCTCTAGGCCTCTCAAAATGATTCCTTCAAAATATTCTTTTGGCAGAAATTTTGATCGATTTTATTCCAATAATAAATATTAATTATTATTATTATTATTATTTCAATATTTAATTCAAATATTACTGTAGTCTAGATTTTAAATTATATAGAAAAATTTTCTCTTAATTTCTTTTGATAGTTTTTTTTTTTTTTTTGAGTTGAATAAATTATCAAATTTCATTTCATTTTTTCAATCATTCGTTTTGCAGTAATCTTCTAAGATTTGTAAGAGTTTTTTTCTTTCTTTGTCAACGAAAAAAAAAACAAAAAATGCCAAGAAGAGTAGAAATTTCTAATTTCTAGTCTGCTAGACAAAACTTTTTAGCATTCTAATTGTTTCATTTTTTTTCTCTCGATTTCCTTGTTACGCTCTTGTTTTTTTGCTTCTATAGAATATCGATTCTGATCGGAAAGCAATTAGGTTGAGAAAAAAATTCTGTTTTTTTTTTGATAGCAATTAACATTGAAAATATCCGAAACAAAAACGAAAGACGAAAAAAAAAAAAAAAAGATTTCTTCAAAACAAAACTTATTAGGGTAAGAAAAAAAAACTAAATTACTCTCTGATTTATTTGCAAGTGAAAAAAAATCTTTTAAAGATTTTGTTTCAATCTAGGGCCTAAAAAGAAAATACATGCAACCAGAGAGACCTAGAATTGATGATTTAATAACAACGCCCAGATAGATTCGAACCCTACCTCACACACACGCTCACACATTGCGCTTAGACACTAGGCGACATAGAGAGTGGGGTGAAAAAAATGAGTTTTTTTTTCCAATCTATTTTTTTTTTTTTGTTTTTTTTCTACAAATTTTTTTTGTCTATTTGAAAGAGAGAGAGAGAGAGGGGGGGCAGAAAGAAACATGTTTGAATCTTGAATTCTCTTTCCTCTCCTCTCTCTCCTACTCTCCTCTGGTTTTCTTTGCTACTCGTAAATCTCTCGGTTACCTGTTTGTTTCGCATATTTCCTATTCATTTTTTTTTTTTTTTACTTTGATTGCGAGCTACAGCGAAAAAAAACTAGTGTGTATGGCTTCATTCAAACAAAAAGAAAAAAAATAATAAAAAAAAACACTCATCAAGTTTAGATAATTACACAATGAATTTGTCTCAGTCTCATCTATTCAATCAATCTTCCCATTCGTTTACGAAATTCGTCACCGAAATCGGAACCTAACTCGTAATGAGACTGAAAAAAACAAAGCTACGAAAGAAAGAGAGAGAGAGAGAGAGATTGCTTATTTTAATGAGAATATTCAATCCGTTAAACGAACAAAAAAAAAATTCAAATCGAGCTAGCTTGATTCTGTTCGAATAGCAGATTCATAAGGGCCTAGATTCTCAAGATTTCTTTGGTGCTTGTTAAACATTGAATCCGTTCCGAATCTATTTTAACTAGAGACTAATCTATTTTTTTCTCTTTCTTTCTCTTTCTCTTTCTTCTCTTCTAATTATAGCGTGCAGTTGATGAAAGTGAAAAATTACGAAGATCTCGAACACAAAATGGTGATCCATGGTCATCCGCTCCCGATGATGATGACGATGATGATGATGGTGATGGTGATGATGATGATGACGATGATGGAGAAGAGAATGATGATGATCATCAACAACGAAAAAGTTCAACACTGCCGAATCAGAATGATAAAACGAAAGCATCGGTGAATGATCTACGTAATCGTACCAAACATTGTGATCAAATCGTTCTGGTTCGTCGATCACCATCACCTTTGACATCGTCACGTGAACCATCACCAATTCCTTCAACACGTAGAAACTCATCAATCTCAGCAGCATCATCATCAGCATCGTCCGCTTCGATCTCTTCGGATAGTGAAGATGATTCTGATTTTAGTGACGAAGAAGAAGAAGAAGATGACGATGAAGATGATGATGATGATGAGGAGGAGGAGGAGGAGGATGAAGATCGAAACGATGAAGATAGTCAAAGTTCTCAAGAATCCGATTCTAATCCAAAATCGAAAAACAACAATCGTCGATCTAAAACTCTTGTATCATCGAAAGGGAAAAATTCAAAAAACATTAATCGTAAGAAAGTTGTTGGTGGTAGACAAAAATTCAAACAAAAATCGACCAGAACAGTTAGTAATCAGAAACGAAAATCAATTCAATCATCATCATCAACATCATCAACAACAACAACAACAACGAGTAAGAAAAATTCGATAAAAAAGCAAACAAAATCGTTGGCGAATAAAAAGGCGAATAAAATCATAAAAAAAGTTCGTTCGAAAGTTTCCAATTCTAGAGCATCCAATTCGAAAGAGAATAAATTCTCAGCAAATGATGACGATTCTGATGAAGAGGATCAAGATGATGATGATGATGAGGATCATTCTGATGAAGAAGAAGAAGAAGATGATGATAATAATATTGAAAAAAATCAATCAAATGATAGCGATGATGATGATGATGATTCTCTTGATTCATCTCAGGATAGTGATGACGTCGATGATGATGATGATGATGATGAAGATGAGTCTAGATCAAGTTTAAAGAATAAAAAATCAAAAGCCTTAAACAAATCAGCGAGTTTGAAATCAAAGATCAAATGTTCACATCGGCATCCAAAGAATCAATCTGCTTGCAGTAAATGTCTTTCATTGAATCGAAAACAACAAACTAATCTTTCGACTAGAAAGAGCAATTTGAAACGATCCATTACGGCCGCCACCACTGCCAACAAGAATAGATTGAAACGTAAATCACAAACGGTGAAATCGATCGGTGTTGGTGGTCGTCTAGGCCAGAAAGGTGTAATAGCTTCGACTGCCAGATCTCGTAAATCTCAAACATCAAAATCTTCTCCAACAAAACTAGTTCAAAGGTTGAATTCTAGAACGAAAAAATCACAAAAGAAATCAAACAAAGCTAGCCAAAAAGATCAAAGTGAAGATGACGAAAGTGATGATGATGATGATGATGATAATAGTGATGAGACTGAAGATGATCCTGATGATGATGATGATAATGATGAAGAAGGGGAAGAGGACGAAGACGAAGAGGATAGTGATGAATATGAAGAAGAGAATAATGGTGAAACGATCGAAGATAATCGAACCATAGCTGATTTGATCAAATGTTCGAATCGTCGTGAAGCGGTTAGAAAAGCGGCCGCAAGAGCAGCTCTAGCCTCAGTCAACAACTCTCGCAACAAGGTAGGTGTTGATGATGGTTTCTTTTTTCTTTTTTTTTTTTTTTCTTTCATTGACTAATACTGTTTCGTTCATGTGTGTTTCGTAACTAATTCGAAGCTTTTGGAAAATTAGTCTCTCATCTTTATTTGTCTAGAATTTGAGCTCGAAGCGATTGCATCGCATTGAACTGGTCCATTCTAGTTCAATGGGAGGGGGGTTTCGGTTCCGTATTCGAATTGTTGTTTTTTTTAATTTAAATTTAAAATCTTTTGTTTCGAATACAACTAGAATCGCTCTTCTGTTGTGATGCGGAAATCGAGAATCTAATTTGTAGATTCTTTAAAATAATTAAAAATCAATTCTTTCGAACCACTTGTTTTTGGATCGATTAGATTCGTTTCTCTTTCATTCGGTTTCGATAGCGATCTTTCCTTCCCGCAAAGCAACCCAAGCAAAATTTTTTAGAACTCAGAATTCTAGGTAGATTTTGTTTGATTTCGTTTGTTCGATTTTTTTCTTTTCGTTTTTGTTTCTTTTTCAAACAATTTCATTTAATTAATCACGCTTCAATTATTAACTTTGATTATTGTTTCATTTTCGTTTTGTTCTGTAGAAATTCTAGCTATCTGTCTTGTTCATTCTCAAGAAAAAGAATAAAGATACGGTTAATTTCTTTGAATTTTGTTTGTTTTCGTTTGTTTATGATATTTTCTGTCTCTCTCTCTCTCTCTCTCTCTCTCTCTCTCTCTCTCTCTCTCTCTCTCTCTCTCTCTCTCTCTCTCTCTCTCTCTCTCTCTCCCTCCTTATGTTTTTTTTATTTCTTAAATCAAAAATTTATAAACAAATTTCTAGGATCGAGAGAGAGAGAGAGAGAGAGAGTGAGAGAGGAAACAAAGAGAAACGATAATCTAGCTTGTTTTGGTTTTCCCTCTCGATGATTTAAAAATCCTTTCTTGCTCCTGTTGCAAAAAAAAAACAAGAGAAACATTTTGGAACGACACTAATTGCGTGACTTGTGAGATTTTCCAATTTGATTGTATCAAAAGCGATTGTAGCACATTGTAGTGATTGTATCACTTAATCCGAATAATTGTTTATATTATTATTTTTTTTTTTTTTTGGTTCCCTCTCGTCTAGTGAGATATTCATCAGATAGATTAGATACATTTTTTTTCTCTCGAAGTTTTTTTTCCTAGGATTTTTTCCCCACTCAAAGTTTAATTGTTTCTTGGAGCTAGATTTTTCTTTTTTTTTTTCTGTCTCAGAATCGAATCTACTTCGTTGATCGGATTCTTTTTTTTTTTTGTGAAGTTCGATAACACTGCTAGATGAGGAGATTCCGAGTGTGTTTTTTTTATTGCAAATTTTTTAAATTTTTTCTTGCTATCTGGAAAAAAAATTCCATTTTTTTTCTCTATTTTCTTTCTCTATTTCCATTTTGATTTTGATGAACGCCATTATTCATTTCTCCTTCTATATTTGCATTCTGATTTACGGATGGATAGGTTTCGTTTTTTTTCGGGGGGGGGGCGGCGTGACAAAGATCTCTCATTTCGGATCGTATTTTGTTTGTTCGTTTTTTTTTTTTTTTTTGCTAATTTCGTTTTAAGTTTCAAAACTTTTCGCCTAACTTTTTTTTTCATATGGCCGCTTTTTTCGCTCTATTACAATTCGATTAAAGATTCGAATTTTTTTGTCAAACTTATTAAATGAGATTAATCCGAAATGAAAAACAAAATCAAAAAAAAAATATCCCATTGTATTGCATTCGGTTTGAAAAATGTTGATGATTTAGCGATTTGTTTTTTTTGCTCTCGTCTCTCTCTCTCTAAGTCTTTTTCTATCTCTATGCTACAATGTGTAGCATTTCGAAGATGGAAAATCAACAAAACAACAAATTCTACTCTTTCAAGAACATACATTTTTTTTTCTTTCTTTATCTAACAAATTTTTTTTTGTTCTGTTTTTGAAACCAAATTTCAAACCGAATGTTACTGAACAAAAAGGATTAGATCTTTTTTTTTTTTTTTTGTATTCCAATTAACAATCGAATTGTTTTGGTCGAGAGAAGCTTGCGGGATAAAATTCCAACAACTAAAACTATGATTTTCGATCTAAGTATTTTTTTTTTTTTTTGATTTCTTTAGGGTTTGAAATTAATTTTTCATCACCACCATTTAATAACCTCCACCATTTCTATTTTATTGTTTGGTTTTTTTTTCTTGTTCCAAAACATTTCTCTCTCTCTCTCTCTCTCTCTCTCTCTCTCTCTCTACAAATTATCGATTCGATTCGGTGTTTGTTTGTTTGATGATGGAGAAGATCATCATCATCATCATCATCATCCTGATCATCTTTCATTCATATTGTATTCATTTAGAAATTTTATTCAATGCAAAATATTAAAAGATTTCTCTCTCTCTCTCTCTCTCTCTCTCTCTCTCTCTCTCTCTCTCTCTCTCTCTCTCTCTCTCTCTCTCTCTCTCTCTCTCTCTCTTTCTCAGTTAGTTGTCTCTCTAGTTTTGCGTCGTGTGAGCTAAAGCGAGAGAGAGAGAGAGAGAGAGAGAGAGAAAGAAAAAAAAGTTTTCCGTTCCAATCTTAAGTTTTTTTTTTCTTACTCGGAGACGAAGATCGCGCCAGAGAGGAGGAGAGAAAATTTGCAATTTAAATTGAATTTTGTCTTCTCTTTTTCTTCTTCTTTTCTTCGCTTCTCTACTCCAAAGTGTTTCTGTTTCAATGAAAATTATTCTCTCTCTCTCTCTCTCTCTCTCTCTCTCTGCACTTATAGTTCAGAATTATTGAAAAAAAAATATAAACTTCTAAACTTTAGAGTCTAAAGTAATATTTTTCTTTTTTTTTTTTTTTTTTTTTTTTTTTTTTTGGAAAAGTATTTTATTTTACCATTTCGAAAAAGAAATTTTTTCTATAGATAGAGAGAGAGAGAGAGAGAGAGAGAGAGAAGGAGAGAGAGAGATGGTTTAAACTCTTTCCCTGGAAGATAGAAAAAAAAGTAGAAGAGATATGCTGAGGTTAGGTTTAGAACTAAAAATCTTCAAAATTGACTCTAGTTTAATTTTATCTCAATTCTCGGATTAGGTTAGGTTTTTTTTTGTTCTCTTCAATTAAATCTTGAATTCTAGAATATTTTTGAATATTTGCTCCACATCTTTTTTTTTTTGCCAACTACCCTAAGATCTAAAGGCTAGGTCTAGAGTTCGAATGTTTCTGTGTGTGTATGTTGGCCACTAGATTATTGGCGATCCATTGATTGACCGAATAAATCTTCTTAGACCCTAGACATTGATAAAAACATTTTTTTTTTTTTAATAATTTAATTTTCAATTTCAGTTTTGTTCTTAGCCCATTCATTTCAATGAATGAACTCCTGGCGTATCCTACTCTATCCGATCGAATAGATTTGATTGTGATTCGATTCGAAATTGAAACATCTCTACTCTGTTGGCTTCTAGGGCCTAGAGCTATATGAAAAGTTTTCGCTTCAGTATCGAGATCGATCGATCACACATAGACAATACTTTTGATTCCTACTTTGATTTGATTGAAAATTTGTTTCGTTTTCTCGGGCCAGGTAGATTTTTTCCGCATTTTTTTTTTTTTTTTGTTTCAATTAGATTAGCACCAAAAAAAACCTCGTAGAACTTTGATGGGCTTGGATCAAAAAGACCAAAATATTGAGGCGAATTTTCATTCTGAACGATTCTTTCTGAAGTGTTCAGAGAAATTTTCTCCGTTTTTGGAACAATTTTTTGTTAGTCTAAATTTTTATGCAAAAAAAAAAAATTCATTCAAATTTTTTTTTCGATCGATTTTTTTTACTCTATTTATTTTTTCGCATCGCTTAACTCTTTAGGATCGGGATCGGGATCAGAGTGAACCGATCCAAACACTTTCTTTGATAAAAAAAGATAGTAAAAAAAAAATACTCGGTGTTTTATTTATTTATTTTTTTTCTCTTCTTCACCGTTCATTTCTCTATCGTTTCGATATTATTATTACTTACCTGCTATAGGTTTCTTCGATCTATGACCTAAATCTCGAAACAAACATCAAACAATGGATGAAGTTATGATTGAAAAGATTCAATGCTGTTTTTATCTCTGTCTCTCTCTCTTTTCTCTCCAAAAAGATTCTTCGAGAGGAAATGGTTTTAGATCAGAGGTTCCGTGAATTTAAGATCACCTAAAAAACAATGTTCAATGTTCATACGATACACAGACTGAGCGATGCAATTGTTTGTTAAGGGGAGTGTGAAGGGAGGATTTTGTGTGTTTTTTTTTTTTTGCTAATTCAGCACCATTGGTTTAGACATCATTTTGTCCGTAGTCTGTTGGTTGTTTCGTACTTTTCATATCGCCATCACCATTTCTTTCTATTCTTTATATCGTATTTCTTTCGTTCAAGAAAAAAATGATTGTTTCGAATTGATGATGGTGATGGTCTATTTGGGAGAGAGAGAGAGAGAGATAGATGGAAAAATGTTTCATTTGTTCGATGTTATATTGTTGTTACTAGTTTTTTTTACGACCAGCTTCGAAGATTTCTTAAGAAACATCGAGAAATGAAGAGTCAACTCTCTCTCTCTCTCTCTCTCTCTCTGTTCAACAATCATTCGTATTCATTCAAACATTAACTCTAACTCGCCTATTTAACTGGTCTTTTTTTCCTTTCCTTTCCTTTCCTTTCTTTTCTATCTTTGCGGTCAATTTGCAGGTCAATCGAAGTTCAAACGGTTCCTCTACATTGAGCATCGGCAACGAAGCTGGATCCCATTCAACAACAACCAGTTCGCAACCAACATCGTCTGTTACTTCCACTTCAACAACAACAACAACAGCAACATCATCAACGACGACAACAATTGCAACCATCTCAACATCTTCATGCTCTGTTTCGGGCACAACTTTGGCGAGCAATTCGGCTGCATCGGCTTCGATGAATTGCAACACCAACGGTGGAAGTTCGGCATCATCCGTGAGGCCACCATCAATGTCTGAGAGCAATCAACAATCGAACAATGGACTAGATTCAAACGGTTAGTGTTTTGTTTTTTTTTTGTTTAGGATTTTTTTTTTTTCATTCTCTTGATTCTTCCACTGGGTTCGCGATTTCAAAGAATCAGATACTTTTGGGTCTGGTTATTAGATTTCTCATAGCTTATTTTACTTTGCTACTGACAATAATCTACTTGTTTGATTGATGACCGATTCGTTTCGATGGAACGAAAGCTAAAGATTAGATAGATTGGATACAATAAGATTGATTCGTTCGCTCACTCGCAACGTATTCAAAATGCCAGGCAAAGCGTTCTCATAGGGCGCAATGCGCCAAAAAAAAAAAATTCGCAAGCTTTGTGAGGAGGATTTTTTTTTTGACGGTGAAAAAAGAAAAAGATCGAATTTCTTCACACAATTTCATATTTTATTTTCGAAATAGATTCGTGTTGTTTTAAAAATTAATTAATAAACCAAAAATACCGAAACAAAAGCTTGAAGTCTGAATTTGAATCCCATTTTTGTGCTTTCTAATTTGAAACTTTCTGTTTAATTCTTTTTTTCTTTTTTCACAAATCTCCATTGGGTTCTTGTTTCTCTCTCTCTCTCTCTCTCTCACTCTGTTCCAACGACTCTATCGTTCAATTACAACAAATTCATTTAGTCTTTTCTTTTATTTTGTTTTTCTCTCTGGAACTGGAATTATTGTTCCAAACAATTCCAATGATTGTTCCATTCTTGTTACTCTCTCTCTTTCTCTCTCTCTCTCTCTCTCTCTCTTTCTTTTGCTTTTTCTGGTTTCATCTCGTTTATTTATTCCCTATCTCTATTCATTCCGTTCTAATTCATTCGATGGTGAAGGCGGCCTAATCTAAGTGGGTCCCATTTTTCATTTCGATTCTCAAAATCGCTGTCATGCGTGACATCATTTGTCACCACCGCCACCATTTTCATCTAGAATCGGACGGTGTTATTTTATTTTATTTTTTTTTTTTTTGATTGGGTTCCAGAATTTCTTTGCTAGGTTTCCATTCTCGCCCTCTCGAAACCTTGCATCTTTTTTTCTCTCTCTTTCTCTGTCCTTCCGTATCAACTATGCTTGTTGTTGGTGCTATTTTTTTTTTTTTTTTTTCGTTTCTCCATCTCTTTCTCTCTTTTGATGTATCTGCTCGTCTGGATAATAAATGTTTATTGATGGAAAGCGAGAGAGAGAGAGAGAGAGAGAGAGAGAGAGAACAAAGATAAATGCTGTTTGTTCGCTCTAAGTTTTTTTTTCAGTCAGCGACAATAAGTTGACAATGGAAGATTTTGGATTCTTTCAATAAGAAATTGATATCGCAAAAGTGAGAGAGTAAATCGAGATGAATATCAATCTCGTCAGCGAAAATGGACA
Source organism: Sarcoptes scabiei (assembly GCA_020844145.1). Lineage (NCBI taxonomy): Eukaryota > Metazoa > Arthropoda > Arachnida > Sarcoptiformes > Sarcoptidae > Sarcoptes > Sarcoptes scabiei. The sequence goes on along the minus strand of CP080482.1, from coordinate 878,516 downwards.
TTCGATCCAGAAACGATCACAAAAATCTTCTAACACAAGAAAAAATTCGAAATTAGAAATTAAATTTTTTTTTTCCTTTCGCCATAGAAGATCGATCTCGATTGATTTTGATTCGATGAAGATTATTCGATTTTCATTCTCTAAATTCATATTAAAAATTTGAGAAGCATTTTTCTCGACGAAAGAATTCTAGGGTCTAGAAGGATCTAAGATCAATTTTTTTTTTCGTTTGAAATCGGAAATGTTTCTTCCAAATATTTTTGCTTTGTTTTGTTTTATTTCGCAATTTTGTAGCCCATTAGAGAGAGAAAGAGAGATTCTTTTCTTTCCTTTTTTTTTTTTGACTCTCTGTGAAGAAATTCGATAGTTTCCGCTTGGAAATTTTTCCTCCACAAAACTAAAAAAAAAAATAAATTTTTCTTTTGGCTACAATTTCATCAGCGCGATTCATTTTTTTTTTATTTTTTATTTTTGTTTCTTCAGATTGCGTAAATAAAATTACCGTTGAGAAAAAAAAAAGAAGCGAAACAAAATAACAATCGATCCATTTGGAACAAAAAAAAAATTTTTTTTTTCCAAACAACATTCGAGCAAATCTTTTCCATTTGGATTCGCTAGGATTTTGATTTTGTTTGATTTGTTCTCTCAAAGTTTTAGCGAGAAAGAGAGAGAGAGAGAGAGAGAAGGGAAAGAGAAAGGAAACTAGACAAAACAAACCATTGTATTTTCATTGTCTTCTTTTTTTTTTCCAAAGTTAATTTTTAAGATTCGAGAGAGAGAGAGAGAGAAAGCGAGAGAAACTTTAAACCTTCTTTATATCGAGAAAAAAAAAATCAAATCTCATTTGTTTCTTTTGTCTCTTTCGAATTTTTTTTTTCGTCATTTTCGAATACGAGAGAGTTTTGTTTTGTTTAACCGAATCAAAATGTTCTAAAAAAAAAAATAAATGAAAATGGAACAAAAAAAAATTCCGCTACTTATTGTAACACTGTGTCTTAGTTTTGTTTTGTTACAAATTTGTTTATTTGGATACAAATTTTTTTTTTTTCAAAATAGTTAGAGTGAGAGAAGCTCTTTGAAAAAAATTTTGCCCAATTTAATTGGTTCCAAATTGTCTCTTAAATTGTTTGAATTCAATTCTTTTTTTTCTTTTTTTGTTTCTTTTGGCAAATTTGCTCGAAATTTTCATTCGATCGATCAATGTGATGTTCAAATTTGATCCGAATCTGATCGATTCTGGTGATCGAAAGAGAGTGATGATTTTTTGCATCTAAATCTTTGGCTTTGAGCGAATTTTTTTTTGTCGAAATTTTTGTCTGACAAAAATAGCAGTGTATTTCGGAATTTCATTTCTGAATCTGTTTAAGATTTTTCGGATCTAAAATCCTAGTCTGTCTCAGTTTGTTTTTTTTCTTAGGTCTGTAGTTTTTTTTTGTTTCCCCGCAAACTTGACCCACTCTTGAGATAAGATTATCCGTACAATCGATTCCGAACGTTTAGATTTTTTCGTCTTTTTCTCCTTTTATTCACCTTTGCGCATCGAAAGATTTGCAAATCTAGGCTATGTGGAAATTTTTGTTTTTTTATGAAGCGAAAATTTTATCGTCGGCAAACAAAAAACCCTAAGAGGCTTTCCTAAGAAATTCACAAAAGTTTTTGATTTCCTAAAAAGAAAAAAAAACTGAAGAATTTTTCATCTTTTCATTCTGTATTCAACAAAACAAAAAAAAAGTTGAAATCTATTTCGCTCATAGAATTGAGAGATTGAAGAATCTTAGCTTCGAATTGAAAATTTTTGCTTTCGTTTCGGATCTTTGCATTGAAATATCGGCCATTGAATAAATTAGATTTTTTTTTTTCGTTTCGCATTTTCTGGAGTAAAAATATCCAAAAATTTACGATGTATTTTCTACAAAAGGTAATCTCCGATTTAACTTCAACAGGATAGAGAGAGAGAGAGAGAGAGAGAGAGAGAGATCCTCGAATGATTTTGAGCGGTCATTTTGAATTTTTATAAATATGGTCAAATTTGTTGATCAAAAGTGGACAAAATTTTTCGCTTCCATATTAGTTTTTTTATTTCTAATTTAGCTTAGTTCTCGTTCTAGGAGAGAGAGAGAGAGAGAGAAAACTAATAAATTTTTCCTAGTTTAATTTTGGATGCTTTTTTGATTGTGAAATCCGAATGAATTTGATTGAAAAAAAATTGTTTTTTTTTTTGCCTCAATCTAATCGATTTTCGATTCTAATCTCTTTTCTTCACATTGATTCTTTTAGATCAAAACTCTACGACTAAACATAAAAATTATGCTAATCGTAAAATCTCAACGAATGTTGGAAATAAAAACGCACTAAAAGCTAAAACAAAATGTGTAAGCCGAACGAAATCTTTGCCCAGCAATACCAGAAATAAATGTGGCCGCCAAGCGGTGCAAAAAGTTTCGAAAAACAATCCGAAAGCTAAACAACAATCAACAACAGCAGCAGCAGCAGCATCATCTTCCTCTTCCGATGGCTCTTCGTCTTCCTCTTCAGCGTCCTCTTCATCGTCGTCGTCGTCTTCGGACTCATCCGAAGAGTCTGAATCAGAATCATCCGAATCGGTATCGGCATCATCGTCCGATGATGATGTCAGCAATGATGGTGTAAATAAAGCAGATCAAAAATCTAAAAACAATACTCAACAAACATCTGCATCGAATGCGATGAAATCTCCAACAGTGAAACGTATCGGTAGGCCATTGGGAAGTAAAAACAAAAAAACCAAAGCCGCATTGAAATCGGCTGCAACGAAGCTAGCTAATCAAACTAGAAATAAGCGAAAGAAATCGGCTTCAACAGCTGCCACTAAATCGAATGATAAAAATTTGAATGATAATTTAAATGATGAAAATGATAAAGATGACGATGATGAGAGCGAAGAGAATGGAGAGGAATCTTCGAATGATTCGGCTTCAAGTGATGATGAGAACGATGACGGCGGACGAAAAGTGTCGACCAGAAATGAGAAAAACAAACCGCCAACAAAATCTACCGGTGGAAAACAATCGAAAAGAAATTTAAGATCTAAGACTAAAAATAGTAATCGAAGTAAAGCTAATCTCAAAGTGAAAAAGATCGAGAAGAAAAACAATGCTGCTGGTGGTGGTGGTAAGAAGCGAACTGTTGCAAAAGTTCAAAAGAATAAACAGAACAAAAATAAGAGCAAAGAAAATGATACTTCCGATGAAGCTTATGATTATTCCACAATGGATAGTGAGGATCATGATGAAAAAAGCACAAACGAAAATGATGGACATCGAGAAGAGAAGAATCGAGAGAGAATCAAATTTAACAATTCTCAACAGCTTGATGTGCAACAATTGATGACCGAAGACGATGATGATAATGATGAAGATGATGATGTTGGTGATGATAATGAAAGTGATCATGGTGGTGAGGATATGAAATCGAATCAGAATAAAAAATCTTCCAAATCTAAAAGTTTGCCAAAAAAGAAATCCGTTAAAGAGAGACAGAAAAAGAAAGAGCTAAAAGTGACCGGAAGAAAATCTTCGAAATCTAATCCAATCTCAATTGAAGAAGAGACCGATGAGAATTCTAAAGATGTTAGCAATAATGATGCTCGTAAGAAAGAGATACGATCGAATAGACCATCATCTTCACGTGATAGCAAAGAGAAAGTAGAAGAAAAAGAAGATGATGATAATAATGATGATGTCTATGCTTTTGAATTATCTCCATCTAATATGGTACAAACTGCTGATGTTTCCACTTCCAGAACGATTCCGATGCTCGAAAAATCGAAAAAAATCCAATCAAATCCTATCGTTTGCAGTGATCCAAAAGGAGTTGTCAAAAATAACAATAATCGAAATCGAAAAGATTTATCACCCACCAAATCTAGATCGAATGATTGTATGGAAAATTATCGAATGAAAAATTTCGATATCAAACAAGAGATCAAAGATGATATCAATGATGATATTGAATCTTTGATGAATGGTAAAAATTTTAGATTTCTAAATCGTTTCAAATTGTCTGATTTCATTCTTGATCCATTGATTTAGAGAACGAAATGAATCGAACAAAATTGAGCAATTTCGTTAGATCTGAAGTTCGATCGGAAGAGAATCAAGATCAAATAGATGTCGATTCTTATGAAAATAGGTTTGTATTCTCTTTTTTTTCTACATCAAATTTTTTATTGAGTAAAATTTTTCTCGATTCTTTCCGATCCGCACAAAGTGATCAACATTTATCATCAAATCTAGCCTCAGCGAATTCCGAGTCCGATTTTATTCGCCGTCAGAAAGAAAAATCTCATTCACCATTAAGTATGTTTAAAAAATGAAACAAAAATCGTCCAAGTTTTATTTAATCGCTATCAATTTTTTGTCTAGAATTGTTAAAACAACATCTAAACAAGCGTTTTAAAACAATTACCGATGAAAAAGAATCTTCTTGTGTAGTTCGAAGCTCGAAATCGACATCATCCACTTCCGGTAGCAAGTCATCTTCAAAAGTGTCTGGTAATTCTTGCGCCAGAGCGACTCCATCCAATATTCATCGAGAATACTCTTCGAAATCAAAGAATGCATTGAATACCTCTTCGAAATCAATCTCACATCAAATCAATGATGAATCTTTGCAAACTACTCTGCCTAAGACCATCAGTGAGGAAACGACGTTCATCGCTGCACCGATCGGACCGTTGACTCCGCAGCCGACGCCATCGCCGAATCCATTCAATCATCCAATCCATCCTGCTCTTCACTCTCAAACCAATTTCAATCATCTCAACACTCCACCACTATCAACAACGAACTCTTCTGCGAACAATCAATTTTTATCGGATCCAAATATGGTTTGTGTAGAGATGTTTCTAATCTATGATTCATTTTTTTTTTCGCTCCTAGTATCCCTATCGAACTATGAATTTTTTCGATCATTCAGTTCTCAAGCATCAGGTACCGACTCAACCAGTATCGATAGTTTCTTCATCGAATCCATCTATTCCAATAAAGCCTATTGTTTCCACTTTGCCAGTCAGTGATAATCGTCCAAAAGAGGTTAAGATCAATCAGTTTAACTCTGAATTAGAATAAATTCTAATTTCAAATATTTTCTCTCTTTATTTTGTGACTATAGAGAGCAATCAATTGCTGTGCGTTTTTGCACGTCAAGATAGCTTGGGATATTTACAATGATAAAAAACGAAAACAACAACAAAAAGAGCAACCAACAATAGCTTTGTTTGATCCAGTAAATTTGGCTTCGAATCCCAAAACAATTGCTAATCCTCTACTGACGCATTCTAATCCTTTGCGTATTGGTGCTCAACCAACAGCGGCTGCAACCGTTTCTCACATCGAAAATCAAGGACCTCAAACAGTTCCCCTTAACACCACAAACAATCCTACACCTTCAGCGGATCCTGTTCTGATGAGCATTTCGAATTACACTACCACCACCATTAAAGCTCACGATCCATACAATGGTCTAACGACATTGACCAGTTCGCAATCAGTGACCACAATAACCTCACAATATGCTACACGATTACCTAGTCCATTCGCATCTTCTGCTTTACCTCCGAACCCCAATTTACCTGCACTGTTTCCTCCTCCCAGTTTAACACCGAATCCGTTCACTAATGAACTATGGCCTAGAAAACCGATCTCATCGACAACTCCTCTGTATCGAAATCAATTGATGGCGCCTACTCAAACTGTTGCACAGCCTCCGGCCGATTATTACCCTTCAACTGTGCATCCAACATCTCAAGCATTGTCTGTTTGGGCCTCATTTCGTCCTTCTACTCCGACAACTACTTTGGCCTCTAATGAGCTTCATAATTACAATTATTCATCGATTCCATCGAGTGGTCAAAAAAGAAAGCATAGTGAGATCAACAATGGTAAAAATCTTCAAAGAGCTTCTAGCAGAGACAATCATCTTCATCATCTTGGTAATCAGCCGTCGTCATCGATCGTCTATCCAAACGGTGATCTATCTCGTAGTGAAAATTCTAGTGAAAATGATGGAAAAAAATCTAAATGTAATCGAATTGATAATGAATCCTATCTTCATCAGAATACGGATTCTATGAATTCTTTGAATAATACTTCGAATGCCTTAATACCACCACCTCCTTCAATGTTCCCTCATCATGCTTTGCATCAACAACAATCATCTCAATCATTTAATAATTTATCCACATCGACGCCTGTTTTCGAGCATCATCGTTACTATGATCTGTTAAATAATCCGAATGTTCCGAACACACCGAATCCATATCCACCAACGCCACCATCAACCGCTTTCATTACGGCCACGAACGCTAATGATTCTCATCCAGGAACGCCCAAAACTCCTTTGTGGGGACAAATGAATCTATCTCAACCTCCGACAACACCACACCCTCCACCTAGTTCTTTGGTGCCAGATCCATTCAAAAGTCTTCAAGACATATCTTTACGTGCCGGATTAGCTGCCCCAGATCGTGAGAATATTTTCTCTAGATATAGTTTATTAAACTCATCAGGTGGTGGTGCTAGTATTCTAGAGAAATTAGACAAAGATCAAGTTGAAAAACTTGAAATGATGAAAATGAATCAAAATTGTATCATCGCAGGAAGATCATCAACGAAACCGATCGAGACATCGAACAGCAATGTTGGTAAATTTCCATCTAATCTGCCTTCATCGAGCTCATCCACATCGAATTCAGCACAATATTCTCAGTTTCCATTTTTGAATCCATCTTTGTATCTTCAGCCATCGCATCGATTGTTTAGCTCCAATGCCGCCACTACCGATCCTATTTCACCGCAAGATAGATCAACATTAAACGGTCTAACGAATCCATCAGCATCCGCAATCGGTAATGTTGTTTCTGGTTCTAACGTTCCAACTGCATCCTCTTTCTCCTCGAACATTCTATCATCGGCTACGGCTTCATCTCTAACTCATCCACATCACGCCAATCCTTATCTGTTTTTGCCACCGTCGACCACCAATCAATATGTTGGCCAATCGACAATGATGAATTTCATGAAAGCTGCCGCAGCTGCTGCGGCCGTCTTAGAATCGAATCCAGGTCCTAGCGGACCGAACAATTTCGGACCGATTGTTTAGTTGATGACAAATCAAAAATTGTATAATAGCAAATCAATCACTTTGAGCCAATCGATTAGAGATCAAATCATATTGATAATGTGTGATAGATTCAAAAGCAAAAAAAAACTCTAATAAAATAAAGACACATAAAATAATAATAATAATAATAATAATTTTCCAATCCTAGAAAGAGATCATTCAATGATTCAAATCAATCGAAGCTTTTTTTTTTTTTAAACGACCAGACCAATTCACATCTTTGTAAGAAAAATTTCTCATCCTCTCATCCTCTTCTTTCATCTCATCAAATCACAATCAAACAACAATTCTTTACTTACCATCATACCAACACTACCATTCGATCATTTTTTTTTTGTGTTCTTATTTGTTTTCTTCATTCTTCCCTCACTTCCGCTCCCTTTCGTTCTAATCCTATTCAACTTTCTCTCTCTCTCTCACTCTTTTTCTGGATATCTTATTTTCAATCCAAATTCATTCGCTTGTTATTCTATTCACTATTCGCTTACATATTTACGTTTTGTGGAACGTATTGTTACAAATTTTGTTAGAGATGATGTCTCAGCACACGCCCACAAAGACAAACAAAACCGACATTGTTAGACTAAATTTTTTTTTCTTCAAATTCAATATTCAATCAATTTGAATTTGTTTTCGTTTCGATTTATTTTTATTTGTTTCATTTAATTCTTATTCGGGTGTCTATGTCAATGTCTATGTGTTGGTGTGTGTGTGTGTGTTTGTGTCTGATGTTCAACAACGATGTCTGCTTGAAGCTTTGCTTACTTAAATCTCTTTCTTTCTTTCTTTCTTAAATTTGCTTCTGTTAGACTGAAAACCTACCGTTACCTAATCTTTTACAGCTCTCATCACCATCCTCATCAGCATTATGATTATTATCATCATCACACCAAGAGGTTCACTCATATTCACATCTTATCTTTAAATTTTTTTTCTCCTCATTGAATTATTATTATTATTGAAAATAATTATTAATTATTTCTGAATAAATAAAAAAAAATTTTTTTCATAATTCAAAACAAAGATTAAAATTGTTGATCTTAAATCTTGTTATAGTCTCGAATGTTGGATGCTACCGCCATCAATCACTAGCCCCAGAGTTATGTTAGCCGATAATCTAGATTTCTAATCCAAAACAAAATCGATTGGTTAATTTATTAAATTAATTAAAATAAAAATAAAAATAATAATTCTTATTCTTTTATTAGATGAGAAAAATTCGAGGAGAAAAAAAAAGAATTACAATCAAACGAGAGATACCAGAAAAAAAAATAACAAAACAATTATTACAGTAAACAAATTTGTGATATGAGCAAATTTAAGAATCTCCGCTAAAAGAACGGCATAAAACAAACGAAAAAAAAAACAATGAACAAATGAATGAAATGAAATCTAATGAAATATTCTAAACGGAGATCCAAAACATTTGAGATGGAGAACAAAAAAGAGTGACAAGAAAGCCTAGTGATCGAGAGAAATCGGATTGAAAATCTTCGCTACCTCTTTCTCGATCTTTTCACAGTTCTTCATTCGAACGAATATCTAATTTGGAGATATTCGTTTCAAACAAAACCGAAATCTCATCGAATTTGTTTTTTTTTTTTGGGTTTGAGTTTTTTTTTATTTTTTTCGAAATTTTTTTTTTTCTCCTTTTTTTTGTCAAATGATCATTACATCCATCATCTTACAATTGTTACGCGATGAAACTTTTTTGATACAAACAAAATTGAATTCTATTCTCTTCGTTCGTTTCTGTCCGTTTCGTTGTATCAAATAGTCTTTTTTCTTCGCTTCCTCTTCCTAATTGATTTTGATTTATTTATTTATTTATTTATTTTTTTTTTTTTTTTTTTGATCAAATCTTCTTTAAACTCTTCCGTTCCGGAACATTTTAGATTTCCATTTCGAATTGAGGTTGATCTTCTCTAGAGTGTAATTTTTTCTCTCCTATTTGTTTATCTATTTTATGAACGAATAATAACGAAAACAATTTTAAAAATCGATTCGATCGCTAAATAGATTGATTGATTTGATGCAAACCTTTTTTATTATTCTTATTATTATTATTTCGATGTTTTTGATGATGATGTTGATGATGATGATGATGATTGTGATGTTTTTGATGAGTATTATTATTATTGTTGTTGTTGTTATTATTATTCTGTTGCTGTTGTAACACTTTGAATTGTGTATTAGCTAGAGCTGGATCGATATTGGTTATACCAGGAATAAATGCCATCTTTGGTGGCGATTTAGCTAATGGACTATTTTTCAAATCCATTAGAAATTTCCTCTCATAGATGATTCTGGTGCCTACGGGAGCAAAAAAAAAAAAAAAAAAAAAAAGAAAAAGAATTATTTAAATCAAAATTTCAATTTAAACTTTATAATTCGTCTCTCTCTCTCTCTCTCTCTCTCTCTCTCTCTCTCTCTTTCTCTTTCTCTTTCTGTTCTCTCTATAGTCGGATCGGATGCGATCCGTTAGTTAATCCGTTTCTCTCTCTCTCACCCTCATTTTTGATATTTATTTTTAGATCATTCGATCCAAAGTATCCAGACAATATTGAATATATCATTTGATATGATGTTGTTTTTTTGTGAAATGTCAAAAACAGCTACACTAATTTTTTCTTTCTCTCTTCTCTCTTTCTCTCCATAGACCGTTTAATTGATTATGGTTCAGATGATTTTTTTAATAATCATCATCGTTTGATGATAACCAAAAAAAAAAAAAAACTGTCTGGCTTCATATAATGTCATTAATTCGATGTCCTTGTCGTTTACTTAACGCTGCCAACAATCATAATCTACCACTTTGTTTTCGAAATGATTGATTTCGTTTCACATTCAATTGATTTCATTTCTCTTGGTTCGGTTGAATCTTTTTTTTTTTTCTATGTCTGCAAAGACTTCTTAACAGCTAAGCTAAGCTAAGATTTTTTTTTTGGAGGAAAGAGGAGGTGTTTTGTGTGTGTGTGTGTGTGTGTGTGTGTGTGTATTCGAATCACATGAGAGATGCTGTAATGATTTCGGATTCGATGAAAAAAATTCACTTTGAATAAAGTTGACAGTAAAATGAAGAAAAAAAAATCACTAGAGCTAGACTAAAGGAGAGAGAGAGAGAGAGAGAAAGTGACGAAAGAAAGTGGATTCGAAATCAAATCTTATTGCGAAACCTTATTTCGATCACAAGGATCGAATAGTTTTCGATTCGCGAGACAAAGATTTCGATTGATTTCGATTCGAGAGATGAAATCAATTTGGATCCTCTCAATCGTTTCTATGAGATCTTGTGACTCTATTCTCAATGTTTTATCTATCTAAATAATAATTATAGTAGTAAAATATTAATTGTTTGCAACAAATTTGATTGATGATGCTCTCGCCTTCGATTTGTTAGATTAACTTTCTCGATTGACATTGAATGAAAGAAAAAAAAATTACATTTAGAAAATTTCACATTTGCTGAAGGGAAACTTATTGATGGAGAACGAGAGAGAAAGAAAGAAAGAGAGAGAGAGAGAGAGAGAGAGAGAGAGAGAGAAAGTACAAAGCAGCATCGAAAACTTACCTCCGGGCGTCGTCGAATAAAGTGTTCCATTCGGTGTCGATGAGTATCGATCTGGTAGATCATTAAGATCGTTAATGAATTGTCTACGAAACGCTGGAATTGGTTTCGCTCCGGTCTCTTTCATTTTTAATCTCGGTTTATTATAGCACTTGGATCGATTTTGACGATTTTGAATAATAATCACAAGAGTAATATTGAGAGAGTATTACTTTGTTGATTGTCGAGATAATTCTAGATCCGCGAATCGATTTGTCTAGATGGAACGAGATCAGAATCCAAAAATATCATAAAAATCTTTTCGAAACAATAATGTTTGGTGGTGAAGAAGAAAGAAACATCAAAACAAAAGTTTCAAAATTAAAGCTTGATTGTTTGATTGTTGCTTTAGCAATCAAACCTGTTGATTTGAAGAGAATCTTTTCAATGATTGATTGTTTTAAATGAAACAATCAATAGTCAAATACATCTACGTTTCTCTCTCTCTCTCTCTCTTTATCTACCTGTTTTTTTTTAATTGAATTGTTTCCGATTACAAAAACATTCGAAACAAACATTCTTTGCATTTCCTATTCAATTTTTTTTTCTATCGTTTTCGTTTTCATTTTTTTTTTTTTTGAAACAATTCAACTCGTATCAAAAGATTGATAGAGGGACCAGAGAATCAAAAAAAAAAAAAATTCTCGCATTTGAAGAAATATTCGAAACGCAACAGACAAAACGGGGAACAAACGATAGCTATCGAAAAAAAAAGAGAATACTAAATGCCTAGATGAATGAATAAGAGATGTCAATGAGAAGAAATTCTCTTCAATTCTCTTCGATGGCTCTCTAGATAAGAGTTCAATAGTCTACCTATGTATCGTTTGATTTGAATTCGAACAATTTCGAATTGTAACTGTAATTGGTTTCATTGGATTCGGATTCCAAACTCGAATTTGAATTGAAGATTTCCAATGAATTCTAGCCACATGATCGAAACAATGAAAGAATTTAGAGTAAAGTTCAATGTAATCAAACCAAAAAAAAAAAAAAAAAAAAAAAGCAGAGAAAAAAAATGCCGAAAACTAATTTCAAATACCTTTTTATTTTTCTTGTTTGATTGAATACTGGAACTGATTGAGAGTAAAATTCTGATGCAATAATGCGATTCGTTGATGAAATCGTTTTAATAAGCAATGCAGGTAGGCGATCAAAGAAGAAAATGTCAATGAAACCGGAAGTAATCGGACGAAACAAAATACGCTTTTGTGAGAAGAAACGATTTGAAAATTTAAAAACTTTTTATTTTCGCCCAAGATGTTACAGGAAGAAAGATTTTTGTTTCAAAATTTCTAAGTTCCAAAATCTCAGTCCAACAATTAATCTTCAAATTTCTGAAATGAGTTTCGTTTCACTTTTCGATTCAATCTAATCATCAAAGTTATTCCAATCGATCGAGAGAAAGATCGAGTGGAATCAATCAGAAAGTTAAAGAGAGAAAAAGAAAAGCAAATTCAAAACCAATCAATAAGAACGAAAAGAATCAATCGATAGAAAGCTCATCCGTTCGAAAGTTCGAGCACAAATGAAGAGATTGTTTAGCAGAGATCGCTAGCTTTATAGAAGAAATTCTTTGGTTCTTTGGCTCTCTTCTCTTCTTTCTATTCGAATCTGGGTTGTAACAAATCGAAACGAAAGAAATGAAAAAAAAAAAAAAGAAAGCCGAGAAGTAAATAATCGAAAACATTGAAAATCAAAGATTTCTTTTCTCTCTCTCTCTCTCTCTCTTTGCCTCTCTCTAAATCCAAATTTTCGATAGCTGTTTATCTCTTTTTCTTCTTCGACGTCTTCGTCGATGTCGTCGTCATCGTTGCCGATGCTGTTGTGAAGGTGTTGTTGTTGTTGTTGTTGTTGTTGTCGGTGGATGTTTGTTTGTTTGTTTGTATCACAACAAAATCATTGAAAGTTTTCAAAACAGAAGAAAACCAAAAAACAAAGCAATGAAGAAGATGATTGGTTTTTGTTGAATGTAACGTTTTACGTTCTTCATTTTGATAATTTTCTTCGATTTATGTGGCAAAATCTTTTCTCTCTCTCTCTCTCTCTCTCTCTCTCTCTCTCTCTCTCTCTCTTTCTCTCTCTCTCTCTCTCTCTCTCTCTCTCTCTCTCTCTCTCTCTCTCTCTCTCTCTCTCTCTCTCTCTCTCTCTCTCTTTCTCTCTCTCTTCGATGTTACGGATGATTGTCGTTGATGATGGTTGACGACTATGTCAGTTGTTTTTTTTTCTCGATCATTTGAATCCATCTTCATTTCGATAGATTCTCTCTCTCTCTCTCTCTCTCTCTCTCTCTCTCTGAGATGCTTGAAGATGTGCGTATGTGATGTTGTTTAGATTTCAAAAATATCAAAATCAATCATTTCTATGATTTTGATTCCGATCCAAAGATTCATTAGTGTTGGAAAAGTTTACTCTTCATCGATTCCAATGTTATCAGTTTTTTTTTTAATTTCTGATACTTGTTGTTTGTTGGTCTCATTTGTTCCTTCTCTCTCTCTCTCTTCCGATGACTTACACATCAAATAGCCTAATTAACTTTTTTTTTCTTTTCTCTGTTTCATCTTTGGATACATTAGATTTGTTGGAGGTAGATAGAAGGAGTTGATTAGATTGAGAAGGGAAAGGGAAGTTTGTTTTCTGAGCTTTCTCTCTCTCTCTCTTTGTCACAAACATTTTTATTAAATCTAACTCTTTTCATTGAAATCTCTATAATCTTCATCATACGTCATACGATCATATTGAGGATCGTAGATCGAAGAGAAAAAAAAATCGAGAAACGAATCGACGATATTCTATAAGAATTTCGATGATAGACATTTGATGCAAATCGAATGATTCCAATGAAAAAGATTATCCAATCTTTTTTTTTTTTTTTGCTCTTATCTTTCATCAATCAAATGGACCAGAGAAAAGGAAATCTTTTCATAAGAATTTTTTTTTTTTTTTGGTTAAGTTAAGAGATTCGCTCGAAAGATATCCCATCCTATCTCTATTGCTTTGAGTTAGAGAGTGCTGTTTCGAGCCTAGATTTGGAACCTAGATTTTTTCCTTCCGATCCGATCATCGAAACCGAATAATTCATTCGATCTATCAATCGCTCCGAAAGACTAGAAATTTATGGCGTTCTGAGAAAGAGTTGGAGCCAAAATAAACCTGATCAAAAAAAATTTTCAATCAAAAAGACAGAGAGAGAGAGAGAGAGAGAGAGAGAGAAAGAAAGGTTAGGTTTAGATTCCAATACAATCTTTCTATTCGTTCAATGATGTTTTGTACGTTTAGATGTTTTTAGTATCATTGAAATTTGTTGAGAATGATAGAGAAAGATTTAATGACGATGATAATGATGATGATGGTAAATGATGGTGGTGGTGGTGGTGATGATAAACTTTCTCTTGGTGTCTAGGACAGATTCGTTTTATTTTTGCGATTTTGAATTTTTTTTTTCAAGCTCAACAAATAACAAACATTAGAGAGAGAGAGAGAGAGATTCCAGCCAAAACAATCTCACAAATCAACAAATCTCTCTCTCTTCCTATCTGTTTTGGAGCAAAACAAAAATCTCGGCAGACATGTGATCGCTCGTGTGATCAAGGGGGTTTCGGATAGATAAACTGGAAGAATTTCATTCGATTATAAACTATACTATTAAATTAATACAAAAACCTATCGAATCGGCAAAAATTAGAGACACGCTAATAATAATAATAATAATGCTAATAATAACGATTATGATGATGATGATTTGGTTTAGCAAAAAAATAAAATAAAATAAAATAAAAAAACGCAGTGATTTTGATTTGCAACGATTGTTGCCAATCTTTGTGATGATGTGGTCTCGAATGCATTCAATGCAATGTATATAGAGAGATTGATTCTCTTATCGCCCTTCCCCTCTTAATATAATTTAGATTATTATTTCCCGTTCAATTGTCGATTACCTGTGTTTTTGATTCGAATACTGAATGTTCAACGAAAACAAACAGTGAAGATGTTGGTTTCATTATTGATTATTATTATTATTATTATTAACACCATTCGATTCGATTCGATTTGATTGAATGAAATTGTGAAATAGATTCTTTACGATACATTTCGGAATATTGTATCAATGGAATGCGATTGAACTTTATCAACAACAAAACACAGATAGAGAGAGAGAGAGGAAAAAGATAATAAACCTAAAGCTAACCGATAATTATCTCTCTCTCTCTCTCTCTCTTTGGCTAGAATCTAATCCAAAATCTTAATGTTTTTTAATTGAGGTTGGAAAAAATTTAAAAAAAAAATTTATCGATTTTCGATTGATTTTGTTTATTTATTATTAGTATTATTATTATTATTAATATTGGTTCGAGGACGAACGTTTGATGATCTTTTTTGATGGCGAAAAAGAAAGAGAGAGAGAGAGAGAGAGAGAGAGAGAGAGAGAGAGAGAGAGAGAGAGAGAGAAAGAGATAGAGTTTATGTTTGAGAAATTCAATTAATCTTCAAACTAAAATTAGAGGGAAGAGAGAAGAGAAGAGAAGATAAATTATTAATTGTTTTCTCAATGAAAAGATTCGAATAGTTCTGATAAATAGCTGTTCCAATTTTCCATTGCAAAACTAAACGAAAGAGATCGAAGAAGAAGATTCAAATCTAGAAGACTTGACATCTTCAAACCTAGTTTTGATTGAAGTTTTTTTTTTTTTTTTGTTAAAAATTTCTTGTTACATTTCCAATTTGTAACTTTTTTTTGTAACTTTTTTCTCCAATTCTTGTCCTATCTCTCTAGAATTTTTCGAATAGAATAGCTCTTGGATCTATTTTTTTTTTTTTTTTTTTTGATTACTTCCTCTTTTTCTTCTCTCTCTCCAGTTCGTAGATTATCGAAAGACTTTAGTGGATTGTGAAAAATGATGATGTCAATGATTTGGTTGTTGTGGTTTTGATGAATTTTGGTTGTTGTTTTTTGAATTTCAATCAATCTCTTGTTTGTTGATGGCGAGAGTTGTTGATGATGATCAAGACAAAAAAAAAAGCACATGATTTTGTTCAAAGACGAAGACACCACACACATACACACACCGAATTTGAAGTCTTTTTTTTTTTTTTTAGCAATTCGATAATAACTTTGATATTGTTTGTAAAATTAACACGGATTTTCGGGTTCTAGTACAAACCTGAAGAAACAGCTTCTTTCTCTCTCTCTCTCTCTCTCTCTCTCTCTCTCTCTCTCTCTCTCTCTCTCTCTCTCGGAGTGTGTAAAGATTTCTTCACTACCCCTTAAGATGCAATCGAAGAAGTGAAAAATTCTCTGGAAATAATAAAATAAATTAATCAAAAAAAAAAAAAGAGGTTATGATTCCATTTCACCAAAGAAATCATATGAGCGTACGAATAAATTGAAAAAGATTTAAGATTAAAATTATTAGCTTCTACGAAGTTCCGATCGTTTTAACTAGTTAACACCAGTCCAACAATGTTCCAATGTTTGAATGTCTTTTTTTCCTCCCCTTCTTCTTCTTTCCAATCTCCAAATCTTTGTCAAGAAGAGAGTGAGAGAGATGCTCAATGATTGCTTTCATTTG
Organism: Sarcoptes scabiei; assembly: GCA_020844145.1. NCBI lineage: Eukaryota > Metazoa > Arthropoda > Arachnida > Sarcoptiformes > Sarcoptidae > Sarcoptes > Sarcoptes scabiei. The sequence continues at coordinate 862,178 of CP080482.1, read as the reverse complement.
GATGCCTTGAAGGCATTCGAAACGATTCCTTTTCCTCTTCTCTCTCTCTCTCTCTCTATCCCAGCACCTGGAATCATCGAATGAAGGATACGATTTCATAATTTTTTTTTTTAACTAATCTACTTCCAAGAAAAGCTTCGATTCAATAGAATTCGATATGAGGAATATAATCAATCTCTCTCTCTCTCTCTCTCTCTCTCTCTCTTTACTTCGGTAAATCTTACGAAATTTTGAGGTTTGAGGTCTGAGGTTTGAAGTTTTTTTTTTGTTTTCTGCTTCGATTCAAAATCATAGTATAGGGAAAAATTTTCCGATAACAATTTTGTTTTTTATTTTCTAATTTTTGGCTGTTTTTATTTTCTATTCGTTTCCTAGTTCAAACAAATCCGATCCGGAACGGATTTGATCGAATCAAAAATAATCTAGACTATTTGTAACGTTTAGCTCTCTGTTCGATTTGTTTCGTAGAGAGAGTTTTTTTGTTTTTTGATTAATAAATGGGCTTTATTATGATCACTTTTGAATCAATAAAATTTCATTGAGAGAGAATATCAATATTGATTCGAAATGTTTTTTTCTTTATGATTTTATCAATCGTTTTGTTGTTGTTGTTGTTGTTGAGATTCTATATTTAATGAATTAATTGAAACAATTAATAAATAAATAAAAAATTAATAATAATAAAAATAATTCTCAAATCATCAAAAATTACAACACAACGATCTTAATCTCGATCGATGCGATTATAAAAGCCAAAATTTCATAATTTGAAAAAGAGGAGGAAAAAAAAGATATATTTCCTCTTGTTTAGCTCTAATGCGATAGATTTCATTCTATTCTCGTCTCTTCAAGCCATCACATTAGCATTTAGTGATTGTGGAATTTTTATTAGCATTCAATGATGAAGACGTTGATGTTGATGCAGAATCTGAATGCTGTCGAGAATGCAAATGGAGAATTTCATCTTCGAAACTCATATTAGAGAAGGCTTGATTTGTGTGTTGCTTGTTTGTCGATAACGATGATGATGATGACTTAGGGATGACGATCGAGACGATTTCATTTTGTTTAGTCTTTTTCTTATCATCATTATTGACGCCATATTGTTGCTGTTTACTATTGCCATCACAAATCGCTGTCTGCTTCTGTGTTCTTTTTAGCTTCTCATCTTTCAGAGGCAACACTTTACCACCGTCATCATATTTAGCATCATCATCGTTTTTTCCGATATTGTTTTTTAAAGTTTTTGATGCTAATGATAATGATGATGTTGTTGTGGTTGTTGTGCAATCAATTATCCGAGATGATGCTACGGTATCAGCAGAAACGGTCGTTGCTTTCGTAAGAATCATATTCGTGGCATTCGATAAAGATGATGAAGATGATGATGCAACAGTTGTTCGATTTATTAATGGATTATTCTTTTTCTTTTCGATACATCCGGTAATTTCGCTTGATGATTTTTTCGACTCTTTCTTCTCTTTCTTTTCCTTAGATTCTTTGTCCTTTTTATCTTTTTTCCTTTCTTTTTCTTTTTCCTTCTCTTTCCGTTTTTCTTCTTTCAAAATTTCTTTAGTCTTGGCTTTTTCTGCAGATTTGCTCTTTGATTTTTTCTCATCTTTGATTTTGGATTTATCCTAGAGAGATTCGCATCGAATTAATGATTCAGAATTTAAATAATGATTACTATGATAAAAACCTTTTTATCTTTTTTGATTTTTTTATTTTTTGAGTCTAAAGCTTGGTGATCTTGATCGTTTTCAATGTCATCGTTGTCCATTGGATCTAACAGTCCATCAACCTCATCATCGCTCTCATCAACTTCATATTTTTTTGCTACTTTAGATTTGATTTTAAGATTAGATCTTTGCAATTGATTACGACCTAATTTGCTGCTTAGACTGCTAACCATACTGCCACCTCCGATCGAAATCGATCCATGTTGAGAATCTACACCGAATGATGAAGGTTGTGTTTTTGTAGCAGTCGTTGATGCCAATGTCGAGGTTATCTTTGGTGTCATTTTAGACGATAAATTTTTCATCAATGAGGAATTAGTTATGCTTGATTTGATTGTCGAAGCAGTGTTTATCGTAATTACAGTCGACGTTGCTTCTACCATATTCTTATTTTGAAATTCGACATCAAGATTCTGAGCAGAATTTTGTGTGTTTGAAGGAGGCAGGCGTAAAGGAATAGGATTGCTGACAACCTTATTAGCTTTATCGCTTTTTGTGATCTCACTAACTGCAGTCGCTTCAAAAGGCACAGCACCGAAAAGATCGGTAGATTTAAAATCATTCGAAGCGGAAAACTTCGCCGAAAAATTTTTTTCGATTTTAGTCGGCGAAAAATCTATGAAAGAATTGTCGAACTTTTGGAGATTTAAATTTAATGAGGAAGGCGGAGACGCTGAAATATTAGTAATGAATTCTTTTGAATCAATTTTGTTGATTTGAAGATTATCTTGCTTTTTTTGTTGTTCAAGCGAACGAGTCTAATTTAAAAATATTGAAAATTAATGGAGCAAATTTAAATGAAAAATACTCACAATTAATTCTTTATCAGTGAAAGGTATAGATCCAAATAAATCTTTGTTGTTTAATTGGTCGTAAAGCACTTGAGGAATTAAACTACGCTCGACCTCAAGATCTAGACATCGATTTTCATCATTATCATCATTTAATGATGTTGAAGTATTCTCATCATCAAGACAATTATCTGTATTATGAAGACTATACAGATTAGTTTCATGATCGGAATGCAAATTTTTTCTATCGATGCTGGATTGGTCATCTTTTAGTGTTAAGTTCTCCGTTTTTGATGCTTTAAGTCTTGACTCTTTTTGATCTAATGATATGAATAGGTTTGGTTCTGATGCATCAATAATAGGATTTGAACATTGAGATGAAGTTAGATTGATAATATCATCTTCTTCCTCATCCTCAAGGAGTGGTCGATGTCCTTCAACATGGCCTATAAGATGATCCAATGAATCAATGTTTTTTTGCGAATCAGATCGTAAAGAGGAAGTTGAGAGACTTGTTTCATCATCATTATTGTTTCGGTTCTTATTATTGACACGCACTCTAGCGATACTGAGTAATTTTTTGTCTCCGATACTACTGTTATCAGATCGATTGGCAACTAAACCATACGTTAAAGTCGAATCAGTTACATTAAGATCTAGTTGATCATCGGTGGGCCCTATTTCATTATCAGCATCACTGTCATCATCAACGCTGTAATCTGCACTGGAATTGTTTTCGATTTGAGAATCTTCTTCATCATCAGTATCTGTTCCGCTATTTTGCAAATCTGAAGCAGAACCTATGGATGAACAACTATCTGCTTGATCTTTTGACATCCGTTTTTCAACAATATTCTTTTTATCGTCAGCGATACCGGAAAAAATTTCATCTGGAGATTCAAATTGTTCATTTAAGACTGAACTATTAGGAGAATTAATCAGAAGAACATCTTCATCATCATTTTCATCTTCATAATCATTGATGCATTTTCCAAGCGAAATCAAACGATCGAATTCTTGATGATGATTGACATTTTCGTTCTCTTCTACACAATCAAAATCTTCATCTTCTGCAGTGTCAGATGAATACAAAGGCATATAATTGGTTGTGGGACTCGCTGCAAGATAACCTAGATTGAGAAGGAGATTTAAAAAAACATGAGAATTTGAATTTAATCCAAATAATTAAATAGTGCATCTTCAAGTTAAATATCTTTGCATCCTTTGAAGTGCAGTGCTTCAAATTGTTTAGCAGTCCAATTCAAAAAAGAAAGAATCAAGTATAATAGAGTTCAGCCAGTGTCATTAGTCATCATGCAAACAGAGAATAGATGTTTAATGAATTTTAGAAATTTTATTGCAACAAAGTCACGAGTTATTAAGAATTGAAGAAATAACAATAATAATGAAAAGTTTTAAAATATTTGGGGCCTAAATATTCAAAAAATATATTCATAGAACTTATTTTATACGAAGAAGATTAAGCAAAATTAGGTAAAGGTTTGCCATTGCTTGAATTTGTTAGAATTTGTTAATTTATCTGCATCATGTTTATTTTTATCAACAACTACGATACCTTGACTAGAAGAACTAATAGATTTGCTTGAGACAACTTTAGATGAAGCATCAACATTGTCCGAGACTTTTAATGTTTTCCGATCTTGAAATGCATGATTGTTCGAAAGCAATAGTTCGGGATTTGATTTGATTGAAATGATTGTTTTTGATGTTGATGAAGTTGTGTTAGTTGGTTGATGATTAGTAGAATCGTTAAAAAAAAGATTACATTCATCATTTCTGATCATTATTGAAGTTTTTGTAGGGAAATTGGTCGATGAGTGTGTGTTTTTTTGAATATTTTGATGCTCTAAAAAGCGTTTCAATCTCTGTTGATCCACGGGAGCAGCATCGAAAGGATTCAATTCTTCATCATCTAGAGTGAAAATATTTAGAAATTTATAATCTATTACTTGAATGAATTTTCAATACCTTTAATAGCAATGCTGCGGATTCTATCAAACTCTTTACCGAACAATTGATCTTCGTAAGAAGTATCTTGGGAAGTTTCGAACGGATTTAAGGAAAACTTAGAATCTTCAGGAACAATATTGAAATTTTGTTCGCTGCATCTAATACTGAGAGCACTTCCATCACTCATATTTCTACGATGATGAATAATGGAAGTTGGGTGATTTTTGGGCATCAGTTCGCAATCAGCATCAGCACTATTCTCTAGCAAAGTCAAACTCTGATTTCTTGATAAAATATTCACTGAAGTATATGATTCACCATCGATGTTCAAAGAAGTTACAAACGGATTTTTACCACTGATCGTTGCTTTTGATTGCTGAGATTTTGTTTCTAAATCATTGCTCACTTTGTTAAGCACAGGATTCGATGCGAACGATGGTGATTTTCTGCCAACACTTATCCAATCAGAGCTTTTGTGAGATGACAAAGCGTCGGATGATATTTTCGAGAATAATTGATTGCTTGAAGTGAAACTTTGTGAGTTAGTCAACAAACCAAGATTTCCGCTATCAGAGTTTTCTTTGACATACAGATTTGATCCATTGTTAGAGTTAGGAGTTCTAGATCGTTGAAATGCTACAGGTGAAGTAGGAAGCACTGAATTGATATTTATTGATGCTGATCAATTTTAAAATCAAAGTTATAAGCATTTCGAATTAAAATGATTAATTTTCAAGCATTTTCATGCATTTTACCTTTTGGTCTTTGTCTTGGGGCTACACTTGTAGTTTTTTGATCTGCATCAGAACTCAAATTATTCAAAATAGATTGAGAATGGTTCATGTTTGCGGATGATAAATTAAAACTTTGATTATTTCGTTCATTCGATGATGAAGTTGGTTGAGAGCGTCTGACTTCCCTATTTTGTGTTTCCGTCGGTGGTATTTTTAATGAAGACCAACATGGCGCTTTACTTTTGTTTTTGTTAACAACAGGACATTCGTCAAGACCAGCTAATTCGAACGCTAGGGTAGAAACTTGATAAATATCAGGCCTTTCATCTGGATTCGGTGTCAACATATAACCAATCAAAGCGGAGAGACGATGTGAAAAGCGGTCCGACAAAGAGTCTGGTATGGTTAGCTGCGCATTTTGTATAGCTAAAGTTGATTCGCCAAATGGTAGATTGAAATAACACAGTTTATAAACAATACACCCTAAAGCCCAAATGTCGGCTTTAGTCGTGATCGATTTTCCAGAATAAACATCAACCATTTCAGGCGATCGATAGGCTAGAGTTGTGTAACGTTTGATTTCTTCATCTATCTGCAGAGCTGACTGCCTACCATCACTTAAAGTGATAGGCCTTGTTGTCGCCGAACCGAAATCACAGAGCATATAATTTCCATCATCCGAAATTAAAATATTCTCGATCTAATTTTACAATAAAATTAGAAAATATTCCATACTGAATATTATTACGGAACCTTTAAGTCTCTATGGATTATAGGAGGATTATTGCTATGCATTCGACCGATTGCTTCACAAAGATCACAAAGAATTTTAAGAATTTCATTTTCAGTGAATCCGTTGATTATTCGTTCATTCATCAAGTGCAGTAATTGTCCTTTGCAAAATTGCATCAAAATAAAAATTTCAAACACATCATGGCCACAATAATTTATTGTTGATTCGATCAACTTGACAATATTCTTATGAGATCCTAGTTTAGTCTAGAATCATCAAGTTTATTATTACAAATGACAAATATTGAAAATCGTATGAGGAATGATACTCACGGCAATTTCTATTTCTCTTTTACAATTGGCAAGATCTTGTTCGTTGTTAACATAAAGTCTTTTCAATGCATAGCGAATTCCATTGTTTGCTTTAACCAAGAACACTAAAGAGAATCCACCTTCAGCTATCACATCTTCAACAACACATTGATATTGACCAATATTGTAAACTTTTCCGAGAAATGACCCACTCGTTGAAGATGAGTTAGTCGATTGATCTAGTTGTTGACGAAGATGATCACGTTGATAACTGGAACTATTATCCAGTCGTTGAAAAAATCGTTTCATCCTAAGAATCCGGGATCAAGAAACGTCAAAGAGAAAGCTTGGCTCAAAAATCGTAGAATTTTAAATTTTAAAAAATTTTGGATTTCTCTGAAGTGATTTTGCTAATTTTTGGTCAGATAAACTTGATACTTTGCTTTCTCTACGATTAACATCATTGAGATAAGGCAAAGTAGAGATCTTTAATTTAATGGTAAAAATTATTTATTTTTTTGAGAAGTACTTGAATGCTTATCTCGATATGATGGAGCATTTAAAAAAAATTCTATCAGATCACTCAAATCAGATCAATCATTAGAAAAAGATTGGATTATCAGCTGACCAAAATTCCAATAATGATGATTCAATCAATTAAGACGAAGTTATTACGATAGTTTTGTGGAATTGGTCTGGAAAGTAAACAATGCAAAAACAGATAAACAATTGATTTAAAAAAATTTCAACAATCGATTACCGTTTTTTAGATATGATGATTTTTTATGAGCATCATCATCAACAATCTAAAATAATACTCATAGTTATGTAGCGAGGAATATTATCACCAAAATTTTTTTTTTTTGTAATCAAAAATTGAGGTTGTTGAGCGATAATAGTGATTGTTGGATGAAAACATAGCAGATAAATGATTTGGGTGTTCAAAAACAATCGACCTAGATTTGTAGAGGCTTTCAATAATGGCCGCGTTTCTCCCTTGGAAATCAATGAGTTATCGATCAAAATGATGATTGTATTTGTTGGATGAGAATCGGATAGCAGTTGTGGAATTCGCGACTGATCTACAAATTATTGATCACTTTTTTGCAATTCTCTAGCAATTTCAAGCAGAAATCGTTCAAGGATTTCTGCATCACAATGAAAACACAAACGCTGAATAAATATTCCTGAGGAATAAGAGAACAAAAGAGTAGCACTAATTGTTGAAAATTTTCAATCAAAAATCTAAGCTCAATTTTTAAGAGTTGCTTGCTTACTTTTGAAAATTTCGTCGATAATTGTTCAATCTGGAGAGAGAATAATTAACAATACATCCATGACGATTGTAGAGAGAGAGAGAGAAAGAGAGTTAAAGGAACCGAACTAACTTTTTGATATAAAAGAAAAGACAAATCAGGCGATAAAGATTATTATTATTAATCTATGGCAACAAACCTTCGGTAACAAAATGAAAAAAAATGTTAAATATGATGCGTTTTGGAAATGATTGGATGCAATCAATGTTGAATCTTGTTTTGAAGCAAAAAAATGAAGCGAGAGAGAGAGAGAGAGAGAGAGAGAGAGAGAGAGGGAATCCAATCTATTCTTTTTCTTATTTATTCGATCACATTGTTTTAGTTTCAAAATTATTTGAATCAAATTTCCTCCATATTATATTGATTGAAAAAATTTACGATATTGATGGTGATGGTGATGATGATGATGATGATTAAATCTCGTTTCGTAGTTTTCTAAAACCATTGTCGATGTCGATGTTGGCTCTTTCTCACTCCTTTTTCACTTCACACTCTGTTGTTGTTTTGGTCGCTGTTGTTGCTGTTTGTTGTTGTTGTTGTTGTTGTTATTGCTGCCGTAATAAAAAGCTGATGTGTGTATTTTTTTTTTTTTTCTCTCAGCTTTTCTCTTCGTTTCTCGTTATTTATTTGAGATTTTCTTTCCATCAGAGTCAAACCAATGGTTTCATTCGAAATCTTGATCCAAAAATTCCTATTCGATGACTACTAGATTAGATTGATCAACGATGAAGTGAATAGAAAAATTTGATCTTATATTACAAAGATTCGGGAAATGAATAAAATTCTACTTTTATTCATCAAAAATAGGTAAGTTTTGTTTTCAAAATAAATAAATTCAAAGAAAAGAAAAAGTTAATTCTAATTGTAATTGTAAATTGATTTCTATTCAAAAAAAAAAAAAAAAAAAAAAAAATCCAGATTGTTTAAGCTTAATTCGAATTCGAATCCAATTTGCCTAATGTTTTTCGGCGCTTTCCCAAACCCTAAACAATGGAACAATGAATGATTTGGTCCGTTCGATAGATTTATCTTTTTTCGGTGGTTTCGATTGATGCTCGCAACGATCATTGTTCTCGGTGTACTCGTCGCAAGTGAGATTAACGATATCGTTGAAAATGGATCGAACAAAATCTAGAAATGGTTCGGAGAATTGATTACATCCAACATCGACCTCGTTGATTGAGTTCTCGAAACATTCTAATAGCTTAACGTATTGACTTCGATCAAATCAAATAGAAAACATTTTCAGATAAGATTTTATATTGTAAAACAATATTTGATTTTGGAATGAACAATGACAAAAATCACCTACCAACAAGTCAATGGAATCTGTTCCTCTGATTTTGCTTTCGAAATTCCTTGCAGAGTATCGATGAAATTATTGTAGCAAATGGTCGTTTGATTTGTGGCTCTATTAGCACAATTCATTGATTTCAAAACAGAGTTTAATCGTTTTGGGTTTTTTTGACGGCAAAGCTGTTTCAAAGTTTTATTGATGGAATAAACAATGACCGAGATGAAATCTTTTTTCACTCCAGAAACGCATCTTGATTTATATTGATCGATTTGTTTATTCAATCGTTTAGATTCGCTTGAATTTGGAAAAAAATTTTACAATAAATTTTGCAATGAAATCGAAGCACAAGTGGTGAACTTACGAACAGTATTCGCTTAATCGTTTCTGATTTTCCGGAAATGCTCGGCCAAACTGTCCGATCGACATCAAACGAGCAATCACAGCATCATTACGATGATTTTCTTCTTTGGTGCATTGATTTTTTGATGCTGAATCGATTCCTATCGCCAGAATCGTTAACCAAACAATGAAAACATTGATTGTTTTATGATGAAAATTATTCAAATTCATTCTCGAGAACATCATTAGAAACCGAATTCAAAGCAAAAATTAAGCAATAACAATTGAAGGATATATCTTATTTTGAGACTAAATCAATACTGAATCTGATTCAATTCGAACGACGACATAATCGATTCAAGACCATCGAAAAACTTTGAAGAAAGAGAGAGAGAGAAAAATGAGGATCGAGTGCAGTAAAATTTGTCCCAGCACTTTTCAGTTCTT